>CM053788.1:178033730-178318730 GCA_028749045.1 Cupressus sempervirens | reverse complement strand
ATAAAACTAATCGTCTTATGATCTACCATAAACCATGTAAAGGGCAGGATAAGCCCATTGAAGGAAATAGACAAAATACCCAGGAATAGGGCGTTCAATTTATGTTAAGCTTATTTTGTTGTGTCCTTAGAAGATATTTTTTTCGTAAATAATATGGTTGTAGTTGCAAGAAGCAAAAACATTCCTAATCATGAATGATAATATGAGAAAATTGCATTTTGTGCTTAATTCATCTAAGCAACTAGTTGTAATTTTTTTCTTTCTTTCTTCCTCTTCTAAATAACAAACACGTGGATGCAAACAAGAGATTGATATGGGAATCAATTGTATATTTCAAGAAACCAAAACCAAAACTATGGAAAACAACATAAACATTGTAGAAAATGAGCTGATTAGTGGAGCCAATCCTCAAAATTCCTCAGTTCTATTGATCCAAGTTTTGCGCATACACGAATGAGATTGGAAAATATTGAAAAGAGAATGAACGATATGGAAACCCAATTTGAGCGAGGTTAGGAGGATACCCACTCATCCCTTCCTTTGAGAACTAAGCCAAATCTTTCTACTTACAATGAAAAGGAAAAAATAACCCCACTAACTCAATCTGAAAAACAAAAGAAGCAAGAGATTTTCAGTGACCTGTCCATTGATATTAAAAAGTTCAAACCCCCTAGGTTCTTAGGGTTTGGGTTTGGTGAAGTTACAGAGGCCTGGTCAATGGAAAAGGGAACAAAGTTTTGAAATCAAGAGTTTCTTTGAAACATCCAAGGCCATCTGGGGAATCTATCATATCTTAGGAGAAGCAACCACTTAGTGGGGAAACACCAAGGTAGAAGTAAATATCAAGACTTTCAAAATCACCTAGGACATGTTTGTCTCTATTTTCAAAAACCAATGGTTTCCGCAAACCTTCTATGCTCTGAAGTTGCTAGACTTCCAGAATCTCAAGCAAGGAAATTTGACAGTACATGGGCAATGGGAGAAGTTCACTCGCCTACTAAAGTATGTAACTGCATATCAACATGATAGAAACTTAAAAGTTAGGAAGTTCATTATAGGAATGAACAAAAAGATTGAGATAGCATTGGATGTCCTTGCCCCACTAATCATGGAGGAAGCTCTTGGAATGACCATTCATCAAGAACACAAAGTCAAAAGTGATAATTCCATTTGAGGCAACAAGAGAAAATTTAACTAGAACACCAACAATTTTGACCCAGGATCACACAAAAAGGGTTTCAAGAACTTTAAGCCCAATAAATAAGAATTCAAGGGGAATAGTCATAAAGATTTTTAAAGTAGTTTCAATGGTAAAAATGACAATAAGAGAAGTGAGAGGAAAGGATTGTCTAAGGGGTGCTTCACATGTGGTGAAGACCACTATGCCAACCAGTGTCCCAATAACGACATCTTCAACCAACAACCACAACCTTCTTTGCCTCAACTGGCCACTTTCTTGCAGATGATACATGCAACCTTGGATAATTGTTAGGTTGAGTAAAAATTGGGCCCTATAGAAACTCTGGGTAAGATTAATGGAAACTTCATCTCTATATTAACTAATACCAAAGCTACAAAATATTTTATTTCCCCAAAATTATTGAGTAGATTTCCCAAGAGAACTAGATTTATGGAAAAATCTTAGATTCTTGAGTATGCAAACTAGTCAAAGGCTCGAGTAGATCGAAGTCTATTTGAGGCTTAGATTGACTTCCCAAATTTCTTTACAGAAGCTAATTTCTTTACGATATTATAATGGGAATAAATTGGCTTACTGAGCACAAAGTGAAGGCTAATTGTCTTCCAAAGACGGTAGAGTACCTAGATAACTGGGGAAAATCTATGAGCATTCATGGATTTGTGCATGAAATAAGACCTCTTCAGATATCAGCTATGCAACTTAAGAGATGTAGAAGAAAAAGGTGCAAAATCTTTGCTGTAAAGGTAGAGGATCTCAGGGAGTAATAATAAAATACTTATCAAGACAATTACATCTTTGAAGATGGGGAAATTAGAGAGAAACTAAAGGAATCCTTCAAGGAAAAGTATCCATATCTTAAGGATTTCTAGGATGTATTCCAGAGGAGCTGCTTGGCCTACCTCCTTCCAGGGTATTGGATTTTACCATAGAATTAGTACTTGGCATAGAGCCTCTATCGAGAGTACCATACATGATGATTACTACATAACTAATGTAATTATAGGTGTAGTTGCAAGGTTTTCTAGATAATAAACTCATCCGACCAAGTGTTTCACCTTGGGGAGCTCTTGTGCTTTTATTCAGGAAAAATGATGGAACTATGAGGCTATTTATAGATTATAGAATGTTGAACAAAGTTACCATCAAGAACATATATCCACTTCCTAGGATTGACGACCTATTTGATTAAATGAGAGGAGCTATGGTATTTTCCCAAATCGATCTAAGATTCAGCTACCACCAACTTTAGAGTAAAGAAAAAGATATACACAAGTATGCTTTCAGAACCTATTGTGGCCACTATAAGTTTGCAGTTGTTCCCTTCAAACTAACTAAAGCTCCTGCAACCTTTATGAATCTTATGAATAGTATATTTTGGGATTGGTTAGACAAGTTTGTGCTATTTTTTTTGACGATATTCTTATCTACTCCCAGAATGAGGAGCATCATAAGCATCTCTAGTTATTTTTGCAGAGATTATGAGAGCATAAGTTGTATGGAAAGTTATCCAAGTGTTCTTTTTACCAAAAGGAAATCCAATACCTAGGACATATTATATCAGGTGAAGGAATAATGGTGGATCCCACAAAGATTAAGGTAATCAAAGAATGACCACTACCAAAGAATGTGTTAGAGGTTAGAAGTTTCATGGATTTGGCATAATTCTATAAAAAAATTGTTAGAGATTTCTCTAGGATGACACACCCCATCACCTCACTACGGAGGAAAGGGAAGAAGTTTATCTGGTTTGAAAATGCCAAGCCGCTTATGAATACTTGAAGGATAAGTTAACTATTGCATTGGTATTTAGGGTACCAGATCTCGAGGCTCACTTTGTGGTTATAACAAATGTGTTAGGAGAAGGATTGGGAGGTGTCTTGATGAAAGAAGGCTAGGTCATTGCCTATGAAACCAAGAAATTGAATAATTATGAAAAAAAATATGCACCACACAATTTGGAGTTAGCAACCATTGTTCATGCACTACAGATGTGGAGACATTACCTAATTGGGAAACCATTCTAGCTTAGATCAAACCATCTTGGGTTAAAATACATATCCACCCAACCCAACCTTCACGCTCACCAGAGAAGGTGGTTAGAGTTCTTAGCAGATTATTATTTAAGATCATCTATATCAAGGGTAAAGATAATAGAGTAGCTGATGCCTTAAGTCAACAAAGACATATATCAACAACGGTAGTCGTAAATACTAGGCTCAGGGAGAAAGTGCTTCAATATCTACCTAGAAATGAAGTTTATAATGAAGTGTACCAAGCCATCCTTAGGGATCCTAAGGATATTAGATATGTGGGATACTAGCTAGAAAGAGATGAGCTTCTCTAATATAAAGGTCAAATGTACATACCCAAGGAATCAAAAATTTGGAAAATGATCCTAGGAGAGACTCATGGCACTCCTTATTTAGGGCACCCTAAAGTGACTAAGATGATCGCTGACATAAAACCCTAGTACTTTTGGAAGGGAGTGAAGAAAGAAACAATTGAATATGTGGCAGGATGCCTCAGATGTTAGAGGGTTAAGTCAGAACACCAATACTTAACTTGGTTGTTACATCCGAATGAGGTTATAGAATGGAAATGACAAATAATCATTGAATTTTATCCAAGGGTTACCCATGACCCAGAATAGACATAATACCATCCTAGTAGTAGTGGATAGTCTAACAAAGGTAGCTCATTTTATTTAGGGAATTTAATAGATGAGGCACTAGAAATAGCCCATAAGTTTGTTAGATTTTTGGACTCCATTGAATTCTAGAAAATATTGTATCTGACAGAGATGCTAGGATAACATTTAGATTTTGATAACCTTTATTCTTAGTCTTGGTAAGAAAATTGAACATCAACTTAGCTTACCATCCAAAGATGGATGGTAATAAAGAAAGAGTAAACCAAGTAGTAGAAGGTCTCTTAAGAGTAGATTGCATAGATTGACAATATCAGTGGGAGATGTATCTTGCCCTGATCAAATTTGCCTATAAAAAATCATATTAGTCAACCATTGGGTTGACACCTTTTGAATCTCTATATGAGCATAACTGCAAATTCCCTATGTGTTGTAATATAATTGAGGAGAAAATCATTGTTGGGCCTGAGATGCTTCGAGAAATGGAAGAACAAGTAGTTCAAATCCATCAGAGGGTGAAGAAGGCAAATGATCAACAAAAAAGTTAAGCAAATTCCAAAAGGATCCCTAGAGAATTTTTTGATGCCAAATTAACCCCAAGATATGTGGAGCCCTTTAAGGTTTTCAAAATCATAAACCTTGTAGCCCACAAAATTGGCCTACCTCCAACCCTTTCTAGAATGCATAATGTGTTTCATGTTTCATATCTTAAGAAATATATAACCAATCATGAACATGTTATTGAAAAGAATCTCTTGTAGGTACGAGATATAATGATGGTGGAAATAAAGCCACTCAAAATACTTGAGGTGTGGAAGATTCACTTTCAAAATTGAGATATAACTCAATGCAAGGTCCAGTGGGACCAAAAAATGAGGAGAATGCTAGTTGGGAAGACTATGATGAGATCTTCCAGAAATTTCCACATCTCTTTCCAAGAACTTGAATTATGAATAAATTTTGATTTAATGTAATATGAGAACATATGTTTTTAGCTAGAATATTCATTTGATTTGCAAATCTCATTGAAGATGATGAAACACAAGGGGGAGGGTATGTTACAACCCAATTTTTTTCCTAGTTAAAAAAAATTCTTATAATTGCCGAGATTTCATGTGAAGTCAGTTGACTATTGCAACTTATTAAATATTATGATCATGCAAAATGAAAATATGGTTATTCGTTATGATTCCATGTGAAGTTAGCTTTCTATTACAATTTGTTAAATATTATGATCATGTGAAATGGAATATGGTTATTCGTTATAAATTAATGTGAAGATGACATGTTAGTTAATCGTTATGATATTATATGATGTAGGAGCATCTTGCATCCAAAATAAAAGGGGGCATGTTGAAAGTAAATTTTTTTTTAAAAAAAAAAAAGGAATTTCTATTTTCGAGGTGCATAGGTGGCATAATAGAAAAAAATAAAATAAATGGTTGTCATTCCATTTATCAAGGTGTGTAGGTCAAATTCTAGAAGGTTGTGGATATTGTGTAGGTGGAATTCTAGAAGGTTGTGGATAAATCATGCATTGGGTTGTAATTGCCTATTTAAGCAAGGCATATGAGCATTTATAATCAAGATTTGGAAGGTCAAGCTTCAAGATGTGAAAGCTCTTAAGGTGTAGCTCTTCAAGTAGAAGTTCTTGGGTGGAAGCTTTGGAGGTGAAGGTTCTTAGTTGGGAAGTTCTTTGTGGTGAAGCTCTTGGTGTGAAGACTCTTCTTGTGGAAATTCTTATTTGGGAGTTCTCTTATGTTGAAGAATTTGTAAACTTCTTTTTGAAGAAGTCATATCTATGATATCATCTTGTGGATGTTGTAAGGATTTTCAAGTATAATAAAATTGCTTGGGAAGAATTTTGTCTCTCTTTATCTCCATATTGTTGCATTTTTGGTTATGAGTTGGTAGGGTGGTGTGGCCCTTCATCATTATATGAGGATGATAATTTGTTATCTTGGATGTATGAAAATATGTTATTACTCCAGTAATTCTCTTTCTTGTACAAGCGCAACGAAGGGGGGAGCATTGTCAAAGAGGGAGTTATGCATGGGGCACCAAATTCACCAATGAGCCAATGAGTATGAACTTTTAACCATCTTGAATAAGGATAGATGGCTGGTTAAGAAAGAGTAAACCTTGGATGACCATGAGCTAACCAATCATCATATATCATTAAATATTAAAAGAAAAATCACTACGCATTAACAATTTTTTTACCATTATAAACTAAGAACCTTATGTTGTGTAAAGCATGTCTTAATATAATGACACCATGATACCTATATATACTCGTACATACATATATATGTATATGTGCATAATTCAATTAAGATGCATACACGTATTTTGGATGTATACATAAAACACATATGTTTAGGATTTACACATGTATGTGCAAATATACATATGAGTATTGGTAAGTACGACGATGTCCTTGTATCAAAACATTAAGAAGGTGAAACTATTATTGTTTTCCACCTTGGCTATGGATTAATATTATTTCATGAGAAGCCATATTTTTTTTTCTTAATTCTCAATTAGGCCTTATAGTCTATGATGGAATTTTTATTTAAAAAAAAAGATGTTGCCAAGTAATTTCCACTGATTTTTTTTCTTGTAACTCATGCACCACCTTTCCACCTTGCTCTTTCTCATAATTGAGCATGTAGGGTGGCACCTCATTTTTTTTGATGGTATTATTCATCCTTGGGGAACTGTTCTTCATTTTATTTTTCTTGTTACTTACTTTTCTCAACAATCGTTCTCTTGACAACCACTTAGCTTTGTGATTTCCACCAAAGATCTTTGTTTCACATTCACAATTTCATATAACCGGTGTACTATATAATTGCTACCTCAATGCCATCTATTTTTGTGAGTACAAGTTCATACCAATGTGCTGTGAGCCCAGTATACTCCTTGCAAGTGCTAAGTGACATATGTTGTAGCACCCTTCTATTAAAAGGAGGTGTAGCACCCTTCTATTAAAAGGAGGCCATATTTATTTTAGGTCATGCCTTTTTAATTTCCATTCCAATGATTCATTTTCTCTCAAACGATAAATGAGGTTCTCAATTCAACAGTTGAAAGAAAAGGAGAATGTTAGTATTATTTAAAGAGTCCAACTCTGAAATGAATATATTTTGTTTCTTCATGAATGGCTGAGGCCAAATATAAGAATTAAAGAATATTTTCTTTGTGATCTTTCACAAAAATTGTTAAAAATATATACATTATCGTGCAAGTTTATATAGTGGCTTCTCTCATATTCCTCTAAGATAAACAACTGCACTCTCTTATGAAGAGCCAGCAAGAAAATTGTTACAAGAAATATACATACATCTTTTCTAAGCCATAAGTCAGTTGGGTTGAATATAAATGACTATGAGTATACACTATGCAAGAGTTGTCACCTTTAAAAATTCATCACAGATGACGAGTAAGATATAGCAATTCAATTATCAACGAATTAGGGAGTTAATCCTATAAGATATAGAGAATGGAATTAATACATATTAAAAATAATGAATGTAAGAATATCAAATAACTGAGTCAGCTCATAGTAGTCAAAAGTTTAGATCTTGTTTGTCAAGTTAAGCAGTGAGTGATCGGGTACATAGTGCTCACACAAATCCTTGGCCAAGGTAGGTTAGTGGAATGCTTGATGTTGTGATCAATAGAGTTCAAAGTACTAGCAATTGGTAGATAGGTTGATGGAAGGTATTAACAACCTAGCTAACTAACTAATTGACATTCTAACACTAGGATGCTCAGTGGTAGGACAATGGTGTCCCAAGCCTAATGCTATGGTAGGGAGGGTCTTTCTCAGTTGAGATTGTGTGAGGATACTTAAAGGTCCACGATGGGGAGGTTAAGCCCATGGAAATGCTTCTCCTCTCATCCAGGTGCCAAGGCTTGAACAACACAAGGACAAAGTCTGCGTACATATTGAGTACTTTACTTTATGTTTTTGCATTTTCAATTTGATGTATTGGTAAAGTAGTTAAATTAGTTACTCTTTTCAATATTTAGAAAATTAGTATGTCTTTTTCAATGTATTAGGGAATTTGCTAAATTAGTTGATCATTCAATTATATGTGTAATGTAACTATATGCATGAGATAGGCCTATTAAGTGTTAGTTATAATTGTCTTTCATGCAACTCAAAAAAGAAATATTATTTCCTTCAGCTAAATCATTAGAATTGGAATATGTAGATCTAACATGATTATGCTAATTCATTAATTCCTTCAAGTGATTATGAAAAGTGGTTGATATAAGTACCATTCTTTCATGTGAATATGAATGTGAATGTATCTTTGTTTATTTTAAAATTGTTTACTTAACATGAGAAAAATAACATGTTACAATTTTTTTGACTCAAGTATATTTGTTGCGAGAATTGAAGATGGTAATTGAATCTAAATTCCTAAAACATCTTCAAATAAACTAAAAATATTATATTGACTTTTGTTTTCTTAAAACCTAAAAATGAGCCAAGTATTTCTCCCTGTCCTATATATCTGTTTGTCGATCTATTTGAATTCTTATTCCAATCAAATGTTGGTCCATCCATGTTTGAACAATGTTTAAGTCAATGATTTGTGCAACAAATCAATTAAGGATTCTTGGTTTGATATTAAATTCCTTACAGTAGTGCGAAGGCAATGCAATTAATTAATTGAGATATTAAATTCCATACTAGTTGATTAATTGAAAGATTAAATTGTATTCGACCACCCCTATTAAAAAAAGTAATCCCCAAAACAATTAATTGTTCAAAAAAATGGGAAATCTATTACTATTATCTAATGCAAAATATAATGCATAGAAATCAAAACAAATAAATGAGAATTATTTAATCTGTCCAATCTTGTCAATAACAATGCGTAACTTTATCTTTGTTATTTAAAGTCTTAAAACTCAATTAGCTCAACTTACAATTTAGAGTAAAAAATATTGGAATGTGAAGTCATCTTGTGGTTGAGTTATCGTAGATACTAATCTAGTTATGGTTGAGTCATCCCAGATTCTCAATAGTAACTTTGTATGAGTCAACTTACTATAAATAGTAAGTTTTGTTGGTGGTTTGCCCAAAATAGTAATTTCGACATGTGTTTAACATGGATTTGTAAAAATCACACTTACTATATTTAGAAAGTTACTAGATTTAGTAGGTGGTCTTTATTTTGAACTCTGCAACTCGGTTGTTATCTATAACTCAAAGTCTTGATTGCTCATATGTTTTTTGAACACTTCTATATCTGTGAAGATTCCTAAGCAATAAAAGTTAAGAGATTGGCTCGTAGTTTTTTAATGGTAGATTTTTACCATGTTTTTCCATGTAAATATTGTGCTATGTGTCTTTACTCAATTCTACAATTTTCCATACTAGGTTGTTTTACATTTTAAAAATGATGTATCCCATGGAGTGTGAAGGCAATGTTCTATTATCACAATTTTAAATATCTTATAATGTATTTTAACCAAGTCATGTAGAGTCACTAAAGATGGAAAGACAATACCTTCTTTATGGTTTTCCAGAAGGAAAAAGGGTTTCATTAGGCATTTGTCGTATTTTTAATTTTTCCCTTTAAAAATTGAAAGTCTTAGAAGAACTATTATCTTGCTAATTTCAAGCTTAGTGCATCTTTATGGGCAATTTATTAGTCTTAGAACTATTATCTTGTTGTTTTCAAGCTTAGTGCATCTTCATTGGCAATTTATCAATTGAAGGAATGAATGAAAGAAAGATTTTAATAACGCATATGAGACCAAAGGACTATAGCACTAAACAATTTACATAAACTATGCATGCTATCTACTTTCAAGATGACATCATAATGAGTCCAAATATTGTTGTACGTTACACATTCCAAAATAAAGTTCCATTCCATTTCAATTGCACATATTCTACAAAATATGCAAGTTCTCTCCTCCCAAGCATCTTTAGGCCTCTTCCATCTACTCATCTGGCATATGAAATGATGTGATCCCACCCTCAATTTTTCTTTGGTTGGGTTGAATTCTTGAATGTAGTAGATTTTTTTGTACCATTATTATAAGTTCACATGGAATTTTGGAACTTCAATAATTTTTTTTTTGTCCACATTTGTTTTAGGACACTCACGTAGCTTAATTTTCCATTTACCCAAACACTTTTTATTATTGTTCTTCATAGAATTTTTCTTTTGATAGTTTTGATTAAGTAAAAATAGGTTTTAAAGGACTTGAAACCTTTTATAGAGTAGCAAAAAAATACAAATTAAGAAACCTAGAAGAACTGTGCATTAACACCAAGAGCATAACAAGCTAAAACAAGTAGCTAAAAACAACGAGCCAGAAAAGACAACAAAAATATAGCACAAAACCAACTACATGGTCTTCAGTAGATATGCTACCTAGTCTGCAAGGATATTCATGTTTTCTACAAAAGCCTTCAAATCATCCATTTCTTTAGCTTCGACATCCTTTGTCTTCTTCGACTTGAGCCTGGTGTGCTTCCTAGGTCCTTGGTCATCTTTCACTTCATTGGAGCCTTGACCTTTCCCTTGTTCAAATTTGTTCAAGAGAGTGTTAATGTTGTCAGCCATAGTCTTTAGAATAGAACAATTCTGATTCGCCAGTTTCTTAACCATCTTCTCCATATTAACCACTTTGTTATCCAAACCATCCATATTTTTTTGGAAATCTTTAATCAGTTGATCCCGAGATTTATTTTTGGATTTGAGGGGTGGAACACATTTCATTAAGTTCTTAACCTCTTCAATGGTACCGATCACCTCAGAAAGTTTATCAATATGTTGTACCAGAGTTCTCTTTGCTCTAGTGGTTTTGCTGAGCTGGTCAAATTCTCTTACAATGTCCTGCATTTGTTGCTACAAACTACTAATATCCTTCTTCATCAACTCTAGATTTCCAAAGATCCCATTCAAAAACCCTTGGTCATCATTTCCCTTGTTATGAGTAAGGTCATCCTCATCCCCACCAACATTGTCTCTTTCATAATCAGTCTCCTCAAGCCCTTTTGCATCCACCTTCCCTTGATGAAGTGCATTTTTTCATTTTCATTCCATCCTCTTACTCAGAGGTTCATCATTAGAGGGTATGCTTAGAACCCTGTCCCTATTCTTCCCCTTGTTTTTAGAGCCCTTACTAGCAATACCACTTTTCCCATTCCCCTTTTCCAACTCCTCTTCATAATCTGTATCCACATTAGAATCAATCTCCTTAATCTTCCTTTTCTTTCTAGATGAGCTACCATGCTCAAGATTTTTCCTCTTCTTAACCTCCATCTCCACAATCTCATCCTCTGTGTCTTCATCAAAGCCCTCATCCCATTCACCCCCCTCTGTCTCACATTCCATAGCTTTCTTATTGAAATGAGGTCTATCCACTTTTTTTGATTTAAGGAGGTTCATAACTAGCACCATTAAACCCTCGTGAAAAACATGGTCACCCTCAAGATAATTTTGAATAGCTAAAATTATAGTACCCAATGATTTCTTGAGGTAGAAGGGAAGATTAAGCCTAACCTTATGCCTAAAATGGTTCACTAGCATAAAGTGGTACCCAAATATATTAGTAAAAAAACCATCCAAAGTTAAGTATTCAATAACAACGAACATGAAAAACCTCTAGGGGAAAGATATAAAACCAGGGCTAAAATAAGAATTACCAATTTTAACCAGTCTGTTTCATTCCTTTTCTGTTTCTACAAATTCCTCCATAGCTCGATCTTAAAGCTTCCTATCTTTGTAAAAATTGGTTTGCTCTATGTCAAGGCCTGTAGCTTCCACAATGATGTCCTTAGTAACCTCTGTTCTCTAATTACCCACCAAAATGCTCCCATCCTTCCAAGTTTTAATGAATTGACAAGTAATAGAAGGGTTACTACCTTTAAGCTTCTCCATAAAACTCATAAAATTTCCCTGTTCCAGAATATCCCAATTCTCCTTCTTCTTTTTCCATTCCTTAAAACTAGTTGGTTTGACCCTCTTTCTCCTTCCTCCCATTTTCTTCAATCTATTGTAGATTCTCATAATCTCAAGGTACACATTCAAAAAGAAAAGCCTGGTGTCGATATCAAAGCAGAGGGAATTGATAAATAAATGTGCCTCCAATCTGTGTGGCAATGAATACAAATTCCTTACCAATCTAATCATAATCCGTGCCTCCCCAAATATTCCCAAGTAATAATTAATACTTATAGTCTTTTTCATCATTAATAATTTTTTTTTGCCTACTTCTCACCTTATCATACTCAATCAAGAATAATCCCTTGAAAGGGATACTATCATCTTGATTCCAAATCAACTTCTCATCACTTTTGCAAGCCATGTTCTTAGCCCAATCAACAACATGATTAGTTTCTCTATAGTTATGAGTGATAACACAAGTCTGAAACAAATTAATTAAACAAATGGCCTTACAAATAATATTATGAATTGTCTAAGAAGGATTGTTAAATTTATTGAGACAATTAATAATATTGAGGGAGTCTCCCTCTAGCCAAATCTTGTCCAAATTCATACTCTTGGCATAACTAAGACCATAGAGAGAAGCAATGGCTTCTGCCACATGATTCATTTGGTCCCCAATAGGGATAGCCATCACACCCAAACTTTCCCATTCATGTTTCTAATGATGAAACCACAACCTGTTGTCCCTAGGTTGCCCTTCAAGGCCTCATCAAAATTAATCTTACACCAACCCTGAGGAGGGAAATCCCACCTAGCCAGGTTCTTAAGGTTATTCCCATTTTGAGAAACACTTAACCCTTCAAAATTCCACTTCTAAATCACTTTTTCTTCCCAAATTTTCTGAGGTTGATGCCCTTTCCCAACAGTCTTGATATTCCCAATCACCAGGTGCTTGATCTTATAGAAAAATTGGACAGAGTTAGTTTCCTTACCCCTAAACACCCTATCATTTATTTCCTTCCACACTCCCCGACAAAGAAAAGTGAGGATGAAATGCCAAAGCTTCATAATCAACATATTACAAGTAGGATACTTCCATCCTTTAAAGAACTCTTGAATAGTAAAGGGGGAGACCCAAACCAAATCTAGTGAACCATATATCCTTTCCCATAACCTTCTAGTATAAGAGTAGTGAATAGTCTGATGATTAACTGACTCTTCCGCATCCTTGCAAAGATAACACCTTTAAAAAAATTCATACCTCTCTTCATCAAATTATTAGTGGTTAGAATTTTATCCTCCAAAAGATTCTAGAAAAAAATGTCAACTTTAGGGGTCATTCCTTTATGCCAAGCTTTATCCTAGTGAGGTGCCTGATATTCCTCAAAAGCATTAGTTTACAAAGATGAAATAGAGAACAACACATTAGAATTATAATTCCATATTAAACTATCCTCCTCTTCAATTAAAAAGACAACATTCAAGATTTTTTTGAGGTCATTAAGATTGATATCCACTCTATTGAGGTTAATCCATTTTTCCTCTTCCCAATAATCAACAACAAAGATTCCAAACAAGTTCTTTCATTGATCCATAAATCCATTCCACCTCTGATCAGAACTGAGGGTATGATCAAGAATCCAAATATCATCCCAAAAATAAATAGTCCTACCATTTCTAACCTTCCATCTGACTCCTTTATTTATAATCTACTTATTTCTTTGAACATGTTTCTAGATTTCAGAACCCCCTCGAGAAACCTCATTACTAAGGAAGAGGTTAAACCCAAGATTCTCCCTATTATATTTATCATTCCAAATGTCTCTCCATTCTCCCTCCTCTTCATGCCATCTCCAGATAAGCTTAGCAAGAAGATAATAATTCATTTTTATAACCCTTCTAAGACCAAGACCTCCTTTGTTGATAGGCATGTAGACTTTATCCCAAGCAATTAAAGCCATTCTTTTCTTCTTTTCCATACCCGTCCATAAGAATTATTTCTGAATCTTCTTAATTATTAAAGAAAACTTCCTGGGAATCTTAAACACACTCAAAGAATACAAAAGCAAACTTTGTAACATGGATTTAAGAATAATTACCTTACCAACCTAGCTAAGGAGGGATCCTTTCGAACTAGCTAATTTTGAATGGATTTTGTCAATCAAAGAACTCCAAAAAGTCTTAGGAGGGTTGAGATAGAGAGGTAACCCAAGATATGAGCCAGAAAGGGTACCAATCTCATAACGAATGATTCTTTTAATTTATTTTTGTCTATTTTCATTAACATTGATAAAATAAATCACACTCTTGTTCCAATCTATTATCTGACCACTAGCCTACCTATAATCCTCAAGAACTTTCTTAATGTTTCTCACATTTCTCATAGAAGCTTCTCCCATAACAATCGAGTCATCCACAAATTGCTGATGAGAGCAAGTAAGATTCTTAAAAGGAAGGCATAAGCCCAACAAATTCCCCCAAAGTAACCATTTTTCCCACATATCTACCTAAACATTCAACCATAAGAATGAAAAGGATAGGAGAGAGCAAATCTCCTTGCCTTAACCCATGGGAATCCGAGAAGAAAGGAGTTGGAGAACCATTAACCAACATAAAGAAGGTGGCTAAGGAAACCAACAAAAGGACTATCTCCAAAAATATCTTATTAAATCCAAAAGCTTCCAACCCATATTTTAAAAACTTCTAGTCCACCCTATCATAAAATTTTGATAAATCTAGCTTAAGGACGAACCCTTCTTTCTTAGATTTAGTAAGGGTATGGATATTTTAATGCACTATGATTATAGAATCCAAAATATGCCTGCTAGGAACAAACCCATTATGCTATCTAGAAATTAGATTAGGAAGAATAGATAAAATTCTAAGAGTAAAAACTTTGGAAATAACTTTGTAAAAAGATTTACGAAGACTAATTGGTCTGAAATGATCCAAACAATCAGCCCTAGGTTTTTTGGGAATCAAAGCTAGAAAGGTACTATTCAATTCCTTTAGAATTTTCCTAGACCCAAAGAACTCTTTCACACCATTAAAGATATCCCCTTGAATAATGTGCTAATACTTATGAAAAAAGAGGAAATTGAATCCATCCAGACTAGGAGATTTGTTTTCTTTCTATGGTTAAAAACCTCTCCATTCACAATTCTTGGCCAATAGTAGTCATGCATGTGTTAAACTTTCTTTATGAATTATTTTCAAAGCCTCTAATGAAAAATTTTTAGCCTCTACCAAAATAGTTTCATAAGGCATGAAGGTTTTAACTTTGAGACAATGCTTGTGTTAGATATTTTTTTAATTCTCTCTTACTCTCTCCATCTATAGTTGACATGTTGCCACCCAAACCTTGCGATGATAAAGAACCACTAATAAGACCAATGAGCAAAAAAAAGTCTTAGTTTTCCAATCCTTGTGTTTCATTTTCCTACACATGTTATGGAGTAAAAATGGAAGTCAATTCCAAGAAACTTGTACCCTTTCACAATTTGTAGTGGGTTGCCTTAAAAAAGAAACATAAGATGTTTTTCTTTTCTCCTTCAAGAGAAAATCTATTGGAATTTACAAATGGGAAGATTTACTTCTGAGAGGGGGGGTGAGTAAGAAGTAACCAACTTTGACCTTTAAAACTTTAAACTGAGATCTAAATTGGGGTGGGAATGACACCCACAAATTATCACTGCAACAATATGTAACTATTTAAGGTTACAAAGTTTGACCACTTCCAATGGTTTGCCCTATGAAAGGCCTGCCTTGTTAAAGGCTTTACACCATGTTAAAAGTGACCTGGTTAAAGGATTTACAAACACTCACTTGGAATGTTACCCTTTTAAAGGATTTAGCACCTTGTTGAAAGGCTTACAACATGGCTGTTAAACCAATCTATCTCCGTAGGATTTTTATTCCTAATACAATGGCTACAAAGTATTAGAATGTATTGGACTGATGACTTACAATCTTTAATTTCTGATTCTAGATCCTTGTTCTGCTCAATCTAATCTAATCCTTCCTGATCTAATATGTCTCCACTTGAAGTGCTAATGCTCTATTCTAACCAACTGAATTCTACAATGCTACTCTTCCTTCTAAGTCCTTATACCCCTCTAAACTTTTCTAGCATTCTCCCATACAACTTTCTTACAGACATGAATTATGGGGTATTATCCTCCATTTAAAGGCTTCAAAGATTTAGGGTTAAGTATGAATCTATGATCAATATTCATCCTTCTTTTCCCACTCAAATCTTTACACTTTTCTTATTGGTTACATGCCTTCTCCATTTTTCTTATGGAAACATGCTAATTATATAGGGAATGTAAAAGATTTGATCTTATCTTTAAGATCCTTCAAGATTCATCTAAAGTCAGCTCAAAAATAGTTTACATTTGAGTTTGTGAAGGCAAAAAATCATATGCTGATTCTATGTTACTCGACACTTACTAATTGCTGATGCTCGACACATATAGAAATTATGTCTTGCTCGACTCCTACAGTAACTCTATCTCACTTAGCATCTATACTTTTCTTGGCACCTATAGTGACTCAACATCACTTATCACTCGACATCTGAAGTTCACTCGACACCTATTGAGTCTTTGACTTGACACATACTATAGTTCAACATCTATATTATACTTGGCATCAGTTTAGAAATTGGTTAAGTGTGTTCACACTCAATTATCAAAACCAATTTGAGACCAACAATCTCCCCCTTTGACATGAGTGAAAAAAACACTTAACTAAGCATTATGAATCTAGTCTTAATGAGTATAATATGTATCTTGTTCAACATATGTACAAAACTTCAAAAACTTGTTCAAAATTTTGTAGAAGACTATATACCTCAACAACTTGTAACTCCCCCTGAGCTGATGTGCCATTTTTGTATCCAAAATTCCTTATGCTGAATTTGTCTCATGCTATTTCCATTGTCTTCCTTATCATTCCTCTGCCTCGATTTTTGTCTACTCTATTTCTGGTCTGTATCTACTATGTATCTACTCCCCCTTTGTTTCTACTGCCCCTTTCACACATCTCCTTGCAGTTTTTGTATCCTTTTGGCTGTATCTCCTTATTTCTCCTCAAAACTCAAAATTTTATTAACTCCCCTTTTGTGTATATCTCCTTCAATTTATTATATCTCCCATTCTTTATTTCTCCCCCTTTTTGACAATTATGTCAAAGGGTCCTAAAAATGAATGGAATATTTAGCCAAACATATTTTATATACCTCCATTATTATCTTTAGAGAAGAATCCCAATTGTCTAAGGAAATTTCCAGTGCTTTGAGCTAGATGGTTGTCTTTGCTGCAAGATGTACTAGGCCTTCTAAGGTAGAAATATTTGGATCTTTCTTCAAAACATTTTTTTCATAGGCCATTTCTTTATGCAATACTTCTAGGTGTGGGGTGATTGCAGATTGTATCTATATCAATTTGGCCTTAATATTAGCCTCTTCTATTGTTAATACAACTAACTCCTTCTGAGTGTGAAGCATTGTGGTAAAATGCTTCTCACTTTGAGCAAGATCCTTAGGTATCTATTTGCTTGATATTTTAAGGTTCCTCTCCAAGCTCAATATTCTCTGGCTAGTCTCTTGTGTGAAATATGAGGAATCACACAACTTGGAGAATAATGAGAATATGTTCTCTAGTACTGCTTTCACTTTCTCTATCTTCTTAGTCAGTTTAACCTGTGATAGTGCTATCTCACCTGATATCTTCTCATTCACCTTCATTTGAAACTTCTTCTTGGACCATTCTAATAATTTAACATTAGTATCTGGTCTTCATTTTGTACCTGGTCCACTATGCTAGACAATTGCTCCATGATGGGCTTTGTTTCATTAGGTATTGGCAAGCTGAATGCATCAAGGAAGATGTATTTGATTTCTATTAATTCTTGCCTCTACCTATACTCATTCCTAACTATCTCCTACTTTTTCTTCTTCTCCAATGCCTCTTGCACTTCATTAATCTATGCTAAGTTCATTGTTTTATAGTCATAGCTAGGTATGACTATCTCTTCATCAAGTTCAGAGTCTCCATAATGAAGTACCCTTGCTACCTTGGTAGAGCTCAAGCCTAGTGCTAATATTTGTAGTGGTACTGCATCAGTGCTCAGCTACTTAGTAGGAGTCCCCATAGTAGGCAAATTAACTAATGTTTGGATTGCCTCTTGCTCTCTCTCCTTAGGGGTTTTCTCCTCTTCCTTTTTTCTTCACTTCTACCTTGATCAATTGCAGTGATTAGAGAAGGTGCACCTTGGCTTTGTGTTGTAGGATCAGTGGTATCTTTCTGTCCTATTTTCTCCTTATCTTGCTCCTCGACAGATACTGTGATATAGTGTCAACCTTAGCAGTTGCATCTTGAGCTTGTTGCTCTTGTGGTTGATCACTTGTAGCTGTAGGAGGCTGTGAAGGTGGTTCTTTTTTGTTCACCTTTTCCTTGGTAATTTCAGCTACAACCATTTGAAGTTCCTCTAAACTCACCAAAATAGGATTTGTACACAACTGTGATTCCAAAGTTGTTTGGTGAAGGATATTTTTGAGATCCTCTGTAGTTAATGGATTGACGTTCTAACTTGAGGTATTAGTAAAATCTTTCACAATTACTTTCTCTATAGATGTAGGTGCTGCATGTGGAGGACTAGGTGGTGGCAATTGTGTCTTGGACACTCTATTCTTGTTGCTGCTCTTCAACTGTTGCCTCATCACCTTTCTGTATCTCCTTCTCCACTATTACCTCTTCCTTCTCTTTCTCTCCTTCCTCCTTTTCATTTTCCTCTTCCTCTTCATCATTATTTCTTCCCTCAAAGGGATCTTCTTTTCCTTCCTTGACTGTTTGGAGACCATATATAACTTTCCACATGAGAATGGACTTTTTTACAACACCTTCAACTTTGTTTTGCAGAATGTTCAAGGCTCTATATTTGGGTGCAAATTTGCTTCCATGTTTATTTGACCTTTAGTTAGGTCAGTCATTACAAAAGCCAAAGTTGACTCTCTTATGTCTTTCTCCATGTTTAGGCAATAATGCCATTTATTTTCAACTATTGAACTTAGCTCCTTAGGCATAGAACTATCAAGTTCAATTGGAGTAGTTTTGAACTTGGCCATCATAGTGTAGATAGAATATTCCACTATGTTTTGCTCTTCCCTTGAAAAATTATTAGAATCAATGATCTTTAATCCAACATTATCCCTAATGTTATCACAAACATTTTCAAGGTCAGATTTGGTGGTGTGACTTACCACTCTGAATTGTTCATTGTCAGAACTTGTCCTCTCTTCATCTGACTCTGGGGGTGCCACATATTTTCTTCTTTTATTTTTTGCTGGCCCTCCTTGCTCTGTGGATTTCTTCTTTTCCTATTCTTTGGCCACTTTTCTTGTTGCCCTTATATCTTCCCTTATGGTAGGATTGTTGGGCTTGGCTTCGCTGCTTTCTTCTTGCCTTTTGACTATACTGTAGGCCATTTCTGTGCCTTCCTCTTCTTAGGTTCTACTTTTGGTGCTTCATCCTTGGCACCTTCTTCTTCCTTAGCATCCTAACCCATGCCTTGGGTATGTGCTAATGGCTCTTTTCCTTGTTCATCATCATCATCATCAACTTCTTCATCTTCTTCTTCCTCTGCCTTAGCTGCCCTTTCTCCATATTTGGCCTTCAGTTTATTTACTAGTTTGTCCTTTTTCTTCAATGTGGAGGTAGTCTTCAACTCCATGTCCACATTTGATCTTACCACATCATAAGTCCCAAAGTGCATTTCTTTCTTATCTACTTCTTCTACTAATAATGCTATTATAGCCACAGATGCCTCATCTATGTTTATCTCATAGTCTTAACCATCTAATGCTTGGTATGGTTGCTTGAATATAGGTATAATCAATATCTACAAGAAAACATACATCATTTACATGTTGCTCAACCAATGAAACATGTATCCTTAGTCTCTGTTTCATGGACTTCTTGAAATCCTCAGAATAACTTGTCATAAGAGTTTCAAAATTAGCTCCCATTTGTTCAATATACTCATTAACTTGAGCTACTATGGACCTATTGGTTTTCCAGCTAGCTTTATCAAAAGATGGAAATTCATTTTATGCATAGAAAAATATACAAATCAAAATTTTCACTATGCTCCCTTAGTTCTCCTTATTGCTCATAGGTTTTCATTGATTTGTTACAATTGCAATTCTGCAAGATCATAAGTATGATCCTTTTTGACAAGTTTGTACCCAACATCCATTGCAATGCATGGAACATTGTTAAGTCTGTTGGATTGATAAAATTTGAGTGAAATGAATCTAACAAAAAAGTTAACAAGAGGATCTTGAATGCTATCTATAGTCATTCCTCTCTTGTTCCATTTGGCTCCTATGTTCTTCTCAATGAATTATTTTGAGTCACTTCTAAGGGTTTTGGGCTGGTCTAGGGTTGGATACCCTGTTACTCTATGAATGATCCTCTTTGATATCTTGATTGGGCCATCTTCTAGAAATAAACTTCCGTCATGAATCCTACTGAGTACAATTCTAATCCATTCGGTCTTGAAGACAACGGGGAACTCTAGGGCACCAGTTAAACCCTTCCTTTCAACAATTTGGGATGCTTCCTTCAAGAATCCATTTTCACACAACCTATCATAAGCTTCTCTCATCTCCATATGACCTATAGCACCAATCTTGTAGTTATAACATCTCCTAACATCCTGGACCATAACTACATTAGGAGGAATCATAGATAGGGCTCTGACTATGTCATTTTTGTATGCAACTTCAAGGATTGGCCAAAAATTTGGTTGTTTAACTTCGTTTGACACTAGTTGGACCTCAAATAGCTCTTTCTCCTAAGGTTTCCTAGAACTGGAGGCCATTTCTTCTATCTAGGGGTTTGAACAAGAAGAAATTTAAAACTGCATAGCTCAACACTAGTGTAAATACCTTGAATCGATGAAATTAAGCTGAATAACTATTGAAATCAGCTCAAATGCTGGATTCTCTACTTTGAAATTGTTCTGCACTCTTCTTTTTCATTTCTTTTTATTTGCGATGAACAAAAATGGTTCAAAATATGATCATATACCCTTATTTTGCAGCATTTAATGCTTAGTGCGTTTACAACTATCCACTTGGCTTCTTAAAAACTTATACATTACTTGGCTTCCATTGTCTTTCAAACACTCAACATCCACTAGAGTTTCCCTTACTCAAGTTCAACTAAAATTTCTCTTTGCTCAGCTTCCACTATTACTCGACTGCAACTAATAATTTGGCTTCTATTGACTTTGGTAATCAGCTCGGCATGTACTGGGATTATACTCAACATTTGAAGGCATCTTTTCTTACTCAACAGTACTGGTGAAAACTTGAAGTTTTAAATTTGCATATCTATTCATGCTGATCTTTCCTTTTCAATACTTGCTTGTCTTAGAATTGACGTATGATAAAGCTTTGCATATCAGTCCCACATACCTTCTTTTGCTTAATTGGATGAAGTGTGACCACTTGATCTTTTAGGTGAAGTGATCCCTTCATTAGATGTGCTACTCCCATCTTTCTTCTTCCAAATCTCATTCATTTCTCCTCTGATGTGTTCAACATTTACTTTTCCTTTTCCTGTGTTGAACTCTGAGTTGGGTGCCTTTGACCTTGTTGGGAAATTTTTGCTGATGTGACCAGTCTTCAAACAACTAAAACATGTGGTCTAACTCAACCATCTATTGTAGTTTCCAATGAAGTGTGTTCTTATATGATTTTCAGGGATGTGTCAATATTCTTGACAGTAATGACAACTATGTCTAGTGTTGTAGTCCTAATTGCAGTGGTGTCCATGATTGTTTCCCCTTGTTGGTTGATTAGGTGTCCACATAGGCTTTTATCTGCACTCAAAAGCTCTATGTACATACTTCTTACAATTGTAGCAATGACCTTCAATTCTTGGTGTCCTGATAGTTTTTGTCTTGCAATCATGTGCTTGATGTCCTCACTTATTGCACTTGTGATAGTGACCCATATTCTTAGGTTTGTCATGATGATTGGTGTTCTTACTCCTGCACACATTAGTGGTATGTCCTTTTTTACCACAAAAATGACAAGTAGTTTTAGTATTCTTACCTTTGACACTTCTTTCTTCTGTAGTCTTCGATGACTCTCCTTTTTCAGTGCTGGTGTATCCTAGTCTTGAAGTATCATTGGTGGCTCTTGGTGATTTTAGTAGCTATTCAAAGTACTTGATGGTCTCATTAGGTATGTTGAAGCTCTCTGCAATTTCCTTTTCTCTTTTCAGGTCATTTTGCTGTTGTTCATTTTGCATCTTCAGTGTAGAGATCTCAATGTCCTTGATATTCAGTTCATGATGTGCATTCATCATATGCCTTAGGGTGTCCAACTGCATGTTGGAAATTCTTGCAAGCTCAATTGACTTTTCTTCCAATTTTTTGGCAAGGTTTCTCTTGTCTTCTTCTATCATAACCTTATCTTCCATGTCTCTTTTCTTCTATTTAGTCACTTCACAAAGCATCATGGCTTGAGATTCTTGTTCAAGCTTGAGAGTTTTGATCTTTTCTGCTTGAGCTCTATTCTTCTCCATTAGATCTGCTATTGCTACATCAAATTCTTTGGAATCTCCATTTGCAAACACTTTTGAGTTGTCAATCTCCTTGTATTGTGTATCATTCTTAGGTATGGCAATCTCTCTTCTTCTCTTTAAGGATTTTCTTAGTTCTTCTCTGGCTTCTTCCAAATTGTGTAGAATGAGATGTACATCAATCACCTGATTCTCTATGATCTTCCCAAGTTTGTAGACTTTCATTTCTAAATCCTTTCTACAAGCTATGAGGCTTCTTCTTGTGATAACTCAGCTCTGATACCAATTGTTGGAATTTACAAATGGGAAGATTTACTTCTGAGAGGGGGGGGGGGGGGTGTGAATCATAATTAACTAACTTTAACCTTTAAAAATTTTAACTGAGATCATTCACATGCATCTACCATAACTATTTAACATAAAAATAAAGACATGCATGAAAATAGATAACACAAGATTTTGGTCACCCAGAAACCCTTCAAAATGAGAAGGTAAAATTGGGGTGGGGATGACACCCACAAATTATCACTACAACAATATGTAACTATTTGAAGTTACAAAGTTTGACCACTTCCAATGGTCTGCCCTATGAAAGGCCTGCCTTGTTAAAGGCTTTACACCTTGTTAAAAGTGACCTGGTTAAAGGATTTACAAACACTCACTTGGAATGTTACTCTATTAAAGGATTTAGCACCTTGTTGAAAGGCTTACAACATGGCTGTTAAACCAACCTATCTCCATAGGATTTTCATTCCTAATACAATGGCTACAAAGTATTAGAATGTATTGAACTGATGACTTACAATCTTTAATTGCTGATTTTAGATCCTTGTTTTGCTCAATCTAATCTAATCCTTCCTGATCTGATATGTCTCTGCTCAAAGTGCTAATGCTCTGTTCTAACCAACTGAATTCTACAATTCTTCCCTTCCTTCTAAGTCCTTATACCCCTCTGAACTTTGCTAGCATTCTCCCATACAAATTTCTTACCCACATGAATTATGGGGTATTATCCTTCTTTTAAAGGCTTCAAAGACTTAGGGTTAGGTATGAATTTATGATCAATATTCATCCTTCTTTTCCCACTCAAATCTTTACACTTTTCTTATTGGTTGCATGCCTTCTTCATTTTTCTTATTGGCTACATGCTTATTACATAAGGAATGTAAAAAATTCAATCTTATCTTTAAGATTCTTCGAGATTAATCTTAAGTTGGCTAAAAAATGGTTTACATCTGAGTTTGTGAAGGCACAAACTCATATGCTAATTCTGTGTTACTTAACACTTACTAATTGCTGATGCTCGACACATATAGGAATTCTGTCTTGCTCGGCTCCTATAGTAACTCTGTCTTGCTCGACATCTATGCTTTGCTCAGCACCTACAGTGACATGACATCACTTATCACTCAACATCTGAATATTTCTTGGCACCTGAAGTTCACTTGGAAACTATTGAGTCTCTAACTTGACACATACTATAGTTCAACATCTAGGTACCTGCAAGAAGCTAGGTCACAATTTTGCAGAAATCAAATCTGCAGAATTGTACTTCTTATAAACAGGTACCCGATTTCAAAAAAATTGGGCACGCATTTCTAAAATCATGGTTTGGGCACTCGAGCCGTGATTCAAATATCGGGTACCTAAGTATTGAAAAGTAGATCGAGTGCTCAAACCGCTTAAAAATTAGGTGCTCGATACCTTTACAAATTAAGTACCTGATTTCTTAAAAATTGGGTACCCAATTTGTAAAATATTGGGTACTCGATTCTTAAAACTTACAAATACCCAATTTCATGCATTTTGGGGGTCATTTTCACATCTAGAAAATGGGAGCCTGATTTGAGAGTGATACAAGAGTCTATTTTTTACCTCTACCAACTGCCCCCTGTTGCTATTTTTTGATATACCAAGTATTTTAATTTTTTTTGTACTATTTTACTTAATTATTTTTAGTTTTATGTTTTATATGTACGTCAATTTATTGTTTTTTTTAGTTTTAATATACGTAAGATTGTAAATTTACATTTTTAATGAGTATTATCTTATCAGTTAATTTAAATAATAGTTTTATAGATGTTCGTTTAAAAATTATTATTTTAGATGTTTTGAAATGTATTTAATTTATGTATTTATTACAATGTTGAATGATTAGATTAGATATTAATTCATTGTTTCAACATGTAATTACAAATAAATATTGATTTTAAATAACTAGTGATTAATTATCTAGATTAGTTTGTAAACCATATAACAAAGAAAGTATTTAAACTAACTATAACCTTGACCTAACCATATAGTTCTGTACAATAAAACCTTAAACATATAACTAAATATTTAATTATGTAACACTGCATCAAGGGATCCAAACACAAAAATTACTATTTAATGATTTAACTTATTGTATTGTACTTTGTTTCATGGATAAAAAATGGATGATGTAAACTATTTTATAAATGTATATTCTTTCAGCCTTTCATAACCTATGACATGTACAGTGGATGATTGTGCATTCTGAATTAATTTGCCAAGTGGCATTCGGAACAAATGTATATTATTTAAATGGATTGAACTTGACAGTAGTTATTCTTTCATGTGGGTGTGTTATTTATTTTACTTCTAGTACTTATAATTATTTAAAAATGAAATGTAAATGTGCTCATTAAGGAATGTAATCTCTTATATTTTTAATGTAAATTATTGTACATGTTATTGCTTGCTTAGTAAAACTTTAGATTAGTTCTTTGGATCCCTTGGCTAGGCATCATTTAGGATTAACTATAATCTCAATTTTAACTAAAACTCTAATCATAACCCTTAGTAGTCATCCTAGCCATAATCTTAATTTGCTAAAACCTACACCCTAATATATAAATAATTGAATAACTATCCTAAGAACCAAGTACTAATTATAAATGTCATACCATAATCGTAACCTTAAATGATAAACTATTATCCTAGAGGAGCATCATATCTACATCTACATGTCATATGAATCTAAAAACATTTACATATCTAATTACACCATTTATTCCATAGGAAGGATTTAAAAATGTCATTATATTATCCATGCATATCATATCAAAAGAATCATATAGAGACGTGTCATTTACTACATCCATCATAGATAATCAAGAAGGGTACTTAGGTAAATTTATATACAACACAATATTATAAGAAAAGAAAAACACCATATAGGAGCATCTCATGTATAAACTAGAAAAATTGACCATGATACATGTAATGAGATAAAATAATATTTGTAATCATCACATATACTATCAATGTATGGGGGTGATATAATCAAAATATCAAAAAATGAGTGATATCAGAGCATTATCAATATCAAGGTCTCAAAATGATACAAAGGAAATGATACATCATAAAAAGATTAGAAGAGAAGAAGGAATCAAGCATCTAATCAAATAACCCTCCCTCACCATCAAGAGGTGGAGGTGGAACATCAGTGCCAGGAGGAGGGACTATACACCCTTGGATGCCTAAGAATATATAGAGAAGTGAATAAATTATCTTTCCCCTAGAATGGTTGTTGAGTATTCATCATAATAGTAAGCCTCTCTACAGTTACGATAAGTGGTCTCACCCTGTGTAATCCTTAGTTGAGAAGTTAGCTTTGCAATTTGCCTATCATGATCAATTACCATGCTAGCTTAGATGACCTCCTATATCTAAACTATCATCTAGTACTGTGATACTCTCAATATTATCTAGAGTACCCTAATGACATCTTCTTACATGGGCTCTCCTTTGGCTTCCTACTCCAGAGGCCCATGATAAAACATCAATAATTTAATAAAAAAAATCAATTTAAAAAAATGGGCATTGATTCATTTATTAATCTTAACATAATTAATCAAATCAAGTTTTTAAATCCTATGGCTAGAACTATTAATTAAATGAATTAATTAAAATGATCAATTATCCATATCATCACTAATGGAAAATGAAATTAATTCCCACCAATAAAGCTTAATCATGTATTGATCAATCAAGGATTCAACCTCCACCACTCATGGAGGATGAATCCAAACCATTGAACTCCTAGAGATTTCTATAAATGTGCCATCAACTCAAGCTTTTGAGATATCTACATTTTTTGTAATAAGGTTATGCAAATCATTCTAGGTGATTTGCAAATGCTTTTGAGTGAATTATGGGCATTTGAGAGCTAATCCATGTGTTACAAGATCATAATCTCATTACACTTTATAGCTTTCTAGCATCATGTAGGGTTTATTTAGTGTGACTTGAGTTCATGATTACATGTGCCTAATTTACAAATTATTAAACCTTGAAATTAAGTTTTAAATTCTAATTATGTCAAGTCTAAACCTTATCCTAAACCTTTATATCCTAAATTCTTAACCCTTAGACTAACTAAGTTATGGACTAAATGCTAAACCTTCTATCTACGTCTCTTCATATATACTTCTATCTACCTCTATATCAAATAATATATCTCAAATTCTTTAAATTCAATATACTATAATATTCACTATTTAAATTCAAATAATATATCTTAAATTCACTTGTGAATTTAAATCATTTAAAAAAATAAAAATATAAAACAACCAACTTACTGAACATATAAGAATTTCCCATTCTTTAATTCTTTAGTGCAGTTACTTTCCCATTCTTCTTTGATGAATCCAAAAGTATAATAATTCTTCAACATGCAATTACTTTCCTTTGCCAATCCATTTTTCAAGAGTGTGATCATTTTATCTTATGAAAAGGCCTAATAACCTTCAAGAGACTAATCTTGTGTCAATATAGAAAGTGGAAAAGATTTTTGATCCGTGGAAGTTGTGAAGAGTGCACAAGACTATATCAAGGTGCATTTTGTAGTCATTTAAGTTAGGAATATAGAGATGAACATGCTAGTTGGTCATTATGGAGAAAATGGAAGAGTGATAGGAAATAAGGTAATGAGTCCACATCAACATCTTCCAAAGGGAGATCATTTTCATTGATATTATTTTCTATAAAATTAGCAATATTATTAGTTTCATGATAACAAAGTTTAAAATTGTATTGAGATAATTTATGGAGATGAAAAGGAACCTCATCCAAATAATATTAAAGCTTCTAAGAATAATTTATGGTATAAAAAAGTGCATGATAAATGACCATATAATCCCCCTTGATGATAAATATTTGATATATGATGCAAGAGAAGATGAAATAGCTAAGATTAAAGATTCTATTTTATCCACATTATTAGAAATTAATTACATGGAGTTTAATAGAAATGAATTTAATGATTGAGCTAGAGAAATCCATTTTTACAAGATGATCACAAGACAAACTAGGATCAACCTTAAAATAATCATCAAAAAACTTATAATTCCCTACTTGGGAAGGAGACCAAACAACTTGGGCCAAAGATTCATACTTATTGACTTGTTTTCTAGACCATTGAGAAGGGTTGGATTTTAAAGGTGCAAATTTTTGTGAATAAAGTTATCTTAATGTATGGATATCTTAGGATGATTAATATTTTCATATACATATGTCATGACAACCTTAGAGATATATTGCTCAATCCTATGAATGACATTAGATATTGTTGATGATATTTTCCTAAAGAAACCTATTGTTTCTCTCGAGCCAAATATTTCACATAACTATGGAGGGACTTATCTCCTAGATGGAAACAACAAATGACACCTTATACAAAAATGGTCAACTCTTTTAAATAATTACATAAGGCTAGTTGCCATAGCTGATGACCACCCAAACTTAAAACTAATTAGTAGTAGTTGTACATCAAGAAGGGGCAATGTAAGAAAAAATTATCCGAGGATTCCATAAAGTAACCACCAAAAGTAGGCATACAATGTCCATGGTAATCTAGAGGGCTACAAGTCCACATGATTCATCACCATGTTGGACACACAATGAGATTTGATTGTATACTTCTTCGAATGTTATTGGATCTAAACAAGTTCATTTTCAAGAGGGTTTAAAATAAACATGTTCTCTCATTTAATTCTAATTCTAAGGCACATGTAAGCTCATAAGGAAAATCGAGGACATGAAAACCATAAACATAACAAAATTGTAAACCATAACCTTTCCCTAATCTTAACTTTGTTTGATCCTGAGATGAACATATAATCCATAATGAGAATACAATCCCCCAATGTCACAAAATAAGTGTACATGAAAGCAGTTAGCTAGGTGGCTCTTGTTTTTAGAAAAGAAACCTTGAAGTAACCTATATAGTTTTTATGGAGTATTATTTAATGATTAGACTTAAATTTGGTATTTAATGTTCAATTAGACTTAGGTGTTTAACTTTATTTATTTAATTGATATGATTTTAAAGATCTGCACATTTATATTTAATTGATATTTTAGATTTAAATTTTATTAAATAGTAATTTTGTCATTTTTTATGTTGTTTAAACATATATGTAGATTATATTTGATGGACCCGCTGCCACCCCCTCCCCCTCCCCCACCCTCACCTCCAGCCCCTCCATCTCCACCTCCATCTCCACCTCCACCCCCACCTCTGCCACCCACCATAGATGAGCTCCGTGAGAGCATGAGGCATAACCTTAACGACCTCATGTGTGATATTGAGGCTATCTGACATGAGACCCACCCCCCTCCTCACCTACTACGCCTTTCAAATAGCATGCAAGGCGTCATTCACTCCATAAAAAATTTAGATTTTGATATTGATTCATTCAGATTATGGAGGCAAAACACGCATCCCTTCTATTTCGACGACTTATCATATAGAGAGGTTCATAACCTCAATATAGGTAAAGGAAATTTTAAAATCTATTTTCTAAACCCTAAGATGGGTGAGGAGATTAATGAGAAGAACCCTCACATTTCTATTAGGTGGTGCACTCATCCATGTATAGCAACACATTTTTGGGAGTGGTGGTGGATGGTATTTGACCATCCACCGCATGCTAATCATGAGGTGCCCATGTACTTCTTTAGGAAGCTATGGGCTGAGTTTGAATTGGATTTGAAACCCAGTTATTTTGATATGAAGGCATTTCAAGGGGTTGGTGGAGGGATGCCTCAAGATAGGCTTGGGGCAAAGTTGAGTGATAGAACAAGAAACTGTAGGTGAGCTCAGCCCCTTGTACCTCTTCCTATACCTGTATGCACCAAAAAATGGTCGCCTAGACTATGGGCGCCCATTATTCAATTTATCAATTTATCAAATTTTCTGAATCAATGGTTTGTAATATTTTATTAAATCAATTCAAATCAATTTCCTTGATCAAATTCGATTTATTTCATTTCTAAGATTGATCATTTTATTCCAAGTCTTATTTAATTAAAAGAAAATCTTCTCTTTTAATTAAATAAAATAAAATCTCCATTTAATTAAAAGAAAACCTTTCTTTTAATTAAACAATTCATCCACATTTAATTAATTAAGAGAAAAACCTCTCTTTTAATTTAATTAAATATCTTCTAGTTAATTAAAAAGAACTTGCTCCCTTTTAATTAAATAAAAATCCCACTTAAATATCTCTTTTGATGAAAAAAGGAAATAAAATAAATTCTTTTTATTTAATTTCTCTACACTTAAAAATGTGATCTAAGTGGGATTTACCTTTCCACTTTCTCCTCAACCACTCCTCTTTTCTAATTGGTGGAATCTTGTCTCACATGGATCACCACTTTCTTCTCAACCACTCTTTTCTCATTGGTGGAATTTTGTCTCACATGGATCAAGCTCTATTATCCCATATTGGTTGTGAGAAGCCTCTCACCTCCATAATTTCCTTTATAAGGGAGAGCCCTCTCCTCATGTTAGACACCCATGATTATGCTATCGTTATGCTACAGGTTTGAAGACCAATTTTTGAAGGAGTTTGAATACAAAAGCTTTTTGTGGAGAACTTCTATTTTCTTGTCTTTTTCTCTCTTGCACCCATCATGGGCTTTTAGCTTAGATCTTGCATTTATAGATTAGATTTTGCTTTCATAGATTAGATCTTATTTTCATGCATATTTGAAGATCATGGAGACTAGCATTCTTGCTTTTCCTCTTTGAATCTCTCATCTCATGGTGTACTTGCATGGGCACAAAGATAGGTCAAATTGAGGGCCTCCATTGCAAACCCTTGCACTCTATGAGTAGAGAGCTATGGATCGATTTGTGAGGGCTCATTCTTGAGTTTTCTTACATGTAATGATTCATAGAAGTGTGACAACATTTTAGCACACATTTTTGGCGTTGAAATTGTTCTTCCTAGAAATGATTAGACCTTGACATGTGTGCTAAAATGTTGTCACACTTCTATGAATCATTACATGTAAGAAAACTCAAGAATGAGCCCTCACAAATCGATCCATAGCTTTCTACTCATAGAGTGCAAGGGTTTGCAATGGAGGCCCTTAGTTTGACTTATTTTTGTGCCCATGCAAGTACACCATGAGATGAGAGATTCAAAGAGGAAAAACAAGAATGCTAGTCTCCATGATCTTCAAATATGCATGAAAATAAGATCTAATCTATGAAAGTAAAATCTAATCTATAAATGCAAGATCTAAGCTAAAAGCCCATGATGGGTGCAAGAGAGAAAAAGACAAGAAAATAGAAGTTCTCCACAAAAAGCTTTTGTATTCAAACTCCTTCAAAAATTGGTCTTCAAACCTGCAGCATAACGATAGCATAATCATGGGTGTCTAACATGAGGAGAGGGCTCTCCCTTATAAAGGAAATTATGGAGGTGAGAGGCTTCTCACAACCAATATGGGATAATAGAGCTTGATCCATGTGAGACAAAATTCCACCAATGAGAAAAGAGGAGTGGTTGAGAAGAAAGTGGTGATCCATGTGAGACAAGATTCTACCAATTAGAAAAGAGGAGTGGTTGAGGAGAAAGTGGAAAGGTAAATCCCACTTAGATCACATTTTTAAGTGTAGAGAAATTAAATAAAAAGAATTTATTTTATTTCCTTTTTTCATCAAAAGAGATATTTAAGTGGGATTTTTATTTAATTAAAAGGGAGCAAGTTCTTTTTAATTAAATAGAAGATATTTAATTAAATTAAAAGAGATGTTTTTCTCTTAATTAATTAAATGTGGATCTGAACTGTTTAATTAAAAGAGAGGTTTTCTTTTAATTAAATGGGGATTTTATTTTATTTAATTAAAAGAGAAGATTTTTTTTTAATTAAATAAGACTTGGAATAAAATGATCAATCTTAGAAATGAAATAAATCGAATTTGATCAAGGAAATTGATTTGAATTGATTTAATAAAATATTAAAAACCATTGATTTAGAAAATTTGATAAATTGATAAATTGAATAATGGGTGCCCATAGTCTAGGCGACCATTTTTGGGTGCATACATTTGCCCCTCTTTGACTAATGTGTGATCAATTTGGGAACACATGTAGTCAAAGAAAGAAATTGAAGTGTGAGGTCAATTTGGGATCACAAAACAACCCAGATGTGTGGTCAACTCGGGAACACATCAGGACAAAGAATACAAATAAATTTGAACTTGAAAAAGTTGAGTATAAAATTGATAAAACTGAATCAAGGATTGAAATTGATAATTACTGCCCCCTCATGATTGAAATCGAAATGAGATAGAGGAGAAACAAAAAATTGATAAATTTGATCAAATCGAACAAAAGATAAGGTTCTTGATGTAAGATGAAAGATATAAGAATCATAGAACCAAGGTAGATCATCAAGCATGAAATATTATGCCCCAAAGGTGATTTAGAAGAAAAGAAGTGGGGAAAAAGAAAATGGAAGATAGAAGTTTGAAAGATATGGAAAGAAATAGAAATAAGAAAAGAAAATGCTCCAAAAATCAATCAACTGTTTAAGATAGAAATTTCGATTGAGATCATGAAAGAAAATAAGGAAATGAAGATCAAAATGTGACCACAATTGATTAAATGTCCACAATAAAGATGAAAGGAGAACCCTCTCAAACTCATAATGTAGCCTAAAAATGCAAACTAACATGAAGTCTAATAATGCAAGCTACATGAAATGCAATGGTGTACTTGCAAAAGAGCAACTGTAACATAGGATTTTGTGTTCATCATTCATTAGAGAATGTAAAAGAACTTATTTTCATCATTGGGCCATTATTAACGAACATCGAAAAATCACACAATCATCACTAGTTACAAATGCAACTATGAAGATATGAATGCGATTTATATTGGATTGAAATGTGGAAAGATTCTAACATAAGCATCAAAGACATAAAGGTCAAGATGACTTTGATGTTAGCTTACCCAATTTAATATAGAAAAACTATGGTCGCATCAAGGCATAGATGCCAAGATGACTATAAGAATGGTTGTGCAAAAAAAATCAAGGATGATGTCTCAAATCTCCTAAGTGTTTCAAGGGGACAACAAAAGACACTCTAGAGTTCAAGACCACACCCACAAGCAAAAAAATAAATAAATAAAAACATGTCTCATGCCCCAAGTCTTCTAGCGATGCATCATGGAGAGACTTATCAGACAAAGACACTCAACAAAAATCAATAACAGTTAGTACACAGAGAAAAAATAAAATCATGACATAAGTCAAGCATTAAGTGTTGCGTTTAAAAATTTAAGTGTGTTAACTGATACTGAGTTCTGAGGACAAGGATCAAATGCTTGTAGGAAGGTAAGATCACATGATGATATTGGGTAAGACCAAACCAATAAGTGTTGAAAAACACTCGATGTCAATGGGTGTTGAAAAACACCATTTGCGAGGTGTCCTAAAGACTCACACATCTAAGAAACCAAAGCTAACATAGTTATGCCCGCTAGACAAAGACCAATTCCAAACCAAGGTAACAAGGACAAGGCATGGTGGAGAAAGGCTAAGTGTCGAGGACATGTGCTAAGAAATAGGGGTGCAAAGGCCTCAAGTAACGCCTGTTTCCAGGTTTTCACCACTTGGATTTTTTTTTCAGGACTTTTTATAATTTTTTTTTTTTTTTGTATTTTTGTTACCAAGGCGCCTGTTTCCAGGTTTTCACCAAGGCACTTTTTCTATTTTTTTGAATTTTTGAATTTTTTATTTTTTTTTGTATTTTTGGAATATATAATTTTTTTTGAAGATACATCAAAGTGCCTTTTGCTAGGTTGTCACTAAGATGATCATTTTTTCAGGACTTTTTTCAATTTTTAGAATTTTTACAATATATCATTTTTTTGGATTTTTTAAAATATATCAATTTTTTTGGATTTTTTTTTTTCAGGATCAATAAATATGTACAAAGATGCCCCTAGAAAGAATGGGCATTATGGATAGAGCTTCTTCAAGTGCAAGACATTGATAGGATCAGGGAGCTGCTCTCCCTCTACTGTAGATAGTAAATAGGCACCTGAACCAAAAGCTGCTGTAATAATGTAAGGTCCAAGCCAATTAGGTTCAAACTTACCCTTTTGATCTCTATTCTATTGATTCTTATGATTCACACATAGGACAAGATCTCCCACTTGAAACTCTCTAGGGTGAACCTTTTTGTTGAATGCTTTTGACATGCGCTTTTGATAGACTCTCATATGGTCAAATGATGCTTGGTGTTTCTCATCTAAAAGTTCTAACTCTTGAAGTCTCATGGCACGGTAGTCTTCATCTGTAACTAGACCTTTGAGAGAAACTCTAAGTGAAGGAATTTAAACCTCTAAAGGTAACACTGCTTCAGAACCATATGTAAGAGCAAAAGGAGTAGCCCCAGTAGGAGTGCGAATACTCATTCTATAGGCCCACAAAGCTAGATTTATTTGTAAATGCCAATCTCTACCATTCTTATGAACTGTTCTGTGCAAGATTTTAAGAATGGTTTTGTTTGATGCTTCTACTTGACCATTCACTTGTGGGAAATAAATAGAGGACCAATGTTGTTTTATCTTGAACTTCTTATAGAGTTGCGTAAGGTCCTTATTTTTAAACTGACCTCCATTGTCAGTGATAATCTCAGAAGGCACTCCATATTTGCAAATAATATGATTCAAAATAAATAGAGAAATTGTCTTTCTTGAGGCAACAGAAAGTGGGACAACTTCTACCCATTTAGTGAAATAATTAGTGGCAGTAATAATAAACTTGTGTCCTGATGACGAGTTGGAATGAATTTGCCCAACAAGATCAAAGGCCCACCGTTGAAATGGCCTTGATGAGATATAGAAGGAATGCGCTCCCTCCTTGGAGTATGTATCAAGTTACCATGTTTTTGACATTTTTCACATGACTTTGCAAAAGCTACTGCATCAATCTGCATTGTGGGCCAATAGTATCCTGCCCTAAGCAATCTAGACCCTTCCTATACAAATCACCAGAGATTAGGGAGTGATGAGAGGCATTTCGAATAAGGTTTCTGTGTTTAGATCGGTTAAAGGTTTTAGGTATAATCCCATCATGAATGTATAAGTAAATGGCACCATAATGAGATGACTCATGACCAACAAGGGTACAAATAATATGACTTTCTTGGGAATCATAGATAGGGTGATGTAGCTCTTCCACCAGGAATTCAAATCTTGATTCATGTTGCTCTAATTGAAGAAGTGAAGAAAGTGTAGCCATAGCATCAGCTGCCTTATTTTCTATTTGAGGAATTTTTTGAAACGAGAAAAATGTGAAGTAGAGTCTCAAGGAATCAACCATTTTCTTGTAAGGGACCAATTTATCATTTTTTGTTAGACAATCATCATTGACTTGGTTGATTATCAGCTGTGAATCTCCATAGATGTGTAACTCTGTAATTCTCCATTCTATGGCCATCTTAAGTCCATTTGTTAAAGCTTCATATTCAGCAATATTGTTTGTACATGGGAATAATAACTTGTAAGATTTAGGAATTGTGTACCCATGAGGAGAAACAAACAACACACCATCTCCTGAACCATTTTGCATAAAAGACCCATCAAAGAACATCTTCCATGTTCTTTCAGTCAGATACATGAGGTGCTCATCTGGGAAATCAACTTGAATAGGTGCATCATCTTGTAGTGGAAAATCAGCCAATTGATCTGCTATAACTTGTCCTTTGATTGCTTTACGCTCAATGTACTCTATGTCAAACTCTGAAAGAATCATCATCCATTTAGCAAGTCTACCTGTGAGGGCAGCCTTACATAGTAAGTACTTGAGTGGATTTATTTTTTCTATGAGGTGTATAGTGTGCGCAAGCATATAATGTCCCAAATTTTGGGAAGCAAACACAACTGCAAGGCAAGCTTTCTCAATACTGGTGTAATTAACCTCATATGAAACAAGAGTACGACTAATATAGTATATTTCTCTTTCTTTCCCATGTCCATCAAGTTGAGCTAATAATGCCCCCAAGGTAGATTCTGTTGCTGAAACATATAGGATAAGTGGTTTTCCTGGGATAGGAGGCATTAAAATAGGAGGATTTGCCAAGTATTTCTTGATCTGGTCCATGCTCTGTTGACATTCATCATTCCATACACATTTGAATCCTTTATGTAAGTTCTTGTTGAAAGGTTGAGCTCTGTCTGCCAATTGTGAAATAAACCTCCGTATAGATTGAAGATGTCCTTGAAGACTCCTCATTTGACTAATTTTTTTAGGAGGTGGCATATCCACAATTGCTTGAACCTTTTCTGGATCCACCTCTATCCCTTTTGCTGAAATAATGAATCCTAGTAATTTGCCAGAGGTAACTCCAAATGCACACTTTTTAGGATTTAACCTTAGTTGAAATTGTTCCATACGATCTAGAATGACTTCTAAATCATCTAAGTGTGTGTCTCTTTTCTTAGACTTGACCAAGGTGTCATCCACATAATCTTCCATGTTTTTATGCATCATATCATGAAAAATAGTTGTCATAGTTCGTTGATAGGTAGCTCTTGCATTTTTTAATCCAAAAGGCATAACATTCCAACAATAGGTACCCCATGCACATGTAAATGCAATCTTTTCTTGGTCTTCAGGAGCTATCTTAATCTGATTATATCCAGAAAAACCATCCATTAAGGAATAAATCTCATAACCCACGGTCATATCCACTATCATGTCTATATTAGGAAGTGGAAAATCATCCTTTGGGCATACTTTATTAACATCTCTAAAATCTGTGCAAACTCGAATGGTTTTGTCATGTTTTGAAACTGGTACAATATTTGATATCCATTCAACATAGGCAATAGCTCTTATGAATTTTGCAACAAGACGTTTCTCTAATTTTGCCTTGACTAAGAGAGCTATGTGAGGATGCATTTTTCTCAGTTTTTGCTTAACTGGTTTAACACCTGGAGCTATGGATAAGTGATGCATAATAATATTAGTGTCCAACCCTGGCATATCTGAATAAGTCCATGAAAAATTAATCTTCTTTTCTTGTAAGAATTTAGTATAATCTTTTTTTTCTTGTGATGACAAAGACTGAGCCAAATGTACCATTTGTGGAGCTTCATCCGTGCCCAAATTGACTGCTTGTGTTGGTTCAATAAGTACTGAAGATCTATCTTGAAAATAACTAGGAAGAGAATCAAGTACCTCATCTTTAGGTGCCTCAGAGAGGTTTTCACCCTTGGATATGTCCTTTCTTTTTACTTTTTTTGGTTCTGACACTGCCACATAGTGGTTTACACCATCAAAACTCTTTTTCTTGTTCTTTTCTTTTATCTTTATTTTGCGACTAAGGTACTTGATATCTAGTTCTGCCATACTAGCAGCTGGTTCACTGGTGGAAGAGACTACAGGATCAATGGCATTCAAATAACAGGCTATTTCATAGTCATTTTGAAATGTTAAGATCTCAGGTTCTTGGTTGCATTGGGACTAATCAATTGGATCAGGATGAACAAGGGATAAATCAATGATAGGTTCAAGATTGTGAATATGGATGATATCTCTAGTGTTTGAAGATTCAAGGTCTATCAAGTAACTTCCTAAACTACCCAAATCAAGATTCGTCCTCACAAGCGAAGAATCGTCCACTAAAGAAACATGCGAGTTCAAATCCTCTAATCCTACATATGATTCATTGACTAACTCAGTTTGAGAACTATATGTATGAACAACATCAACATCCATATCAACTGTGGAAGATTCTAAGAAAGAATCCCATTCATACTCATTAGAATCTGTTTCAAAGTCTCGACTAGGATGCTTACACCATGAATGCTTGGGATGTCTAGATGTGGAAGCTTCAATATCATCAAGAGTCACACTTTCTTGTTCTAAATTGGCAACTATCTCATGAGATACCAGATTATCTGAATCTCCCCAAAGGAGATTAGTAGAAGGGATCCAATCTTCACACATATCTTGTTGGTTTGCTGAATTAGGTATGTATTCTTGTTCTTCTTCACTATCTAACTTATCAAGCATAGAAGCAACATTCTTACTTTGATCCACATACCCTAGGCCAACTGACTTCTTAGACTTGCATCTAAAAAGTTGATGATCAAGAGGTTCAGCTCTAGCATCCAATCTATTACTAAGAGGACCATGTCCAGGATAACCCATTTTCTTGACAAAAGAATACCCTCTTCCATAAGCATTAGGTGAAGGAGTGAAATCTTCATTGTGCAAATAATTCTCTTCTCTATAAATCCAATCTCTAATAGCCACATCTTCTTTCTCATCTTGAATAGGCACTGACGACTGTAAAAATGTGTCAAACAATGTCATAGCTGAAGAAGAAGGTTTCATCTCTTGTGAAGGTTTACCATAAGACCTAGGTGAAACTGGTAATGCAGCGAGGGAGTTGAGTTGATATCCCCCCATGCCAAGGTATATGGACTTAAACTTTTTCTTGCAATCAGTTAAAACTGCATTAAAATCATCTGCTTGTCTATTAAGGGGAACATGAGTACTTTCTGAAATCGAGTTGATAGACAAAGTATTATCCCCAGGAATGCATATCTCTGTTCCATTGTAAGGAAACTTGACACACTGATGATAAGTAGATGGTATTGCTTGCATATCATGAATCCATGGTCTCCCAAGAAAAATGTTGTATGCAAGGGGTCCAGCATCAACTATTTGGAACAAAACATCTTTTTCCACGGGGCCAATCCTAACAGGAAGGACAACCAACCCCTTTGAACTTATCTCTGCCTCATCATAAGCTTTGATAGTAATCCTTCTTGTGCTATCAATAACATGTTCAGAATAACCCAATGTCTTTAAAAGACTCAAAGAGCAAATATTAAGCCCAACACCCCCATCTATCAACACATGCCTAACACGGGTCCGATGTATCATAACCTCAATATGAAGGGCAAGATTGTGCGGATGACTCAAATATTTATCATCTTCCTTCGAAAAGGAAAGATGATGAGGGCTTGCAATATGATTAACCATGTTTTGGAATTGATCAACGTCTAAATTATTGGGGACATTCGCCATGTGTAAAGCATCCTCAAGAACCTGTTTATGTCTTGGAGACAACTCTAAAAGCTCAAAAATTGAAATCTGAGCAGGGGTTCTTTGCAATTGATGAACAAGATTATAATTTGACTCAGGATTAACCATTGGTTTTGAAGGAACATTCTTGGATTGCACTTGTTTTGGTTTACTTGGTTGGTTTGAACTAGGTCCTTTGATAACAAGGGGACCTTGACTTCATGTAACAACATTGAGACTTTGAGAGGACACTTGCTTAGTTTTACTTGACTGGTTTGAATTGGGTCCTCTAATGACAAGGGGACCTTGAGATGACTCTCTAGAGTGAGTACCCCTTAACACCAACATAGGTTTTTCACCAAAGGTAGGAGAATTCAAATTTAAATTACAACCATTGGGATCTTTATCTTCCATCATGTTGACACTTTCTTCTACAACCTCAAGCATATTGATAACATTTTCTGCATTTGAATAAGTGTAATTGATTGCAGCCCTACCATTCTTAGGTTGGGAAGCTTCCCCTTTCTCATATTTGGGCAAAGGCTCTTTTAATGCTGTGTGATCAGCATTGGTATTTAGTCCATCTATTTTAAGTTTTCCATTCTCAATAAGATCTTGAACAATATGCTTGAATCTCCCACATTTTTCAATATTGTGTCCAATGCCATTGTGAAGCTTGCAATAAGCCTTCTCATCCCACCACCATGGCTTAACTTTAGGTATATAGAACTTTGCAGCATCATAAGGGTGCACAAGATCACGTGCAAGGAGCTTTGTAAATATCTCTTCATATGTCTCACCCAATTGGGTGAAGTTACGTTTCTCTCCTTTAGGCCTTTCTTGATATCTTGGCTTGTTACTATGTTGATTAGCACTAGCCAAATGGAGAACAACTTGGTCTTTAGGATTTGAGGAACCCACAACTCCATCATTGACCACTTGTTTGTTCTTATTCCAATTGATGTTCTTTCCTTTATCTTTGTTGTTGTTGTTATTATGACCATTATTGTTGTTGTTTCCATTTTTGGTCAAAATACCTTGCTCTCTCAAAACATCCTCAATTCTAAATGCAGCTTCAATCATGGTATCAAAGGACTCAAAAACCATCTTCTTAACTTCATACTTCATCTCAAGAACCATATTACTAATGAGGATTTCAATCTTTTCTTTCTCAGGAGTAGTCCTAGAATAACGAGAGCACTGTCATCTCCATCTTTGCAAGAAAGTAACAAAGGGTTCTCCTTGATTTTGCTTTGTGTGACATAAGTCCAATAGTGAGACAGATTGTGAAAGATTGTATGAAAAGTGTTGAACAAATCTTTGAATTAACTCAGGGAATGTCTTAACAGGAGGAGTTATATTGGTAAACCATTCCATGGCTTGAGCTTTAAGACTCCTTGGAAATAATCTCATAAGATATGAGTCTTCATGATGAAACTCAAAACTCATAGTATAGAATTGACGCACATGATCATTTGGATCCCCATTTCCATCATATTTGTCATATTGGGGAATCTCAACTTTTCTAGGAAAATCTTTCATGTCAACACTCTTATCAAAAGGATTAGGGCAAATTGAATCTAGTGAAAAAGAACTCTTGGGTGCTGATATTTGCTTCATTTGTTTCTTCAATTCATAAATTTCTTCTTTTATGGAAGGATCATGCTTTTGAATCTTCTTATCCATATCAAAGTTGTAAGGAACCTTAGCACCTTTATTGATTAAATTTTGAAAGCATGCATCTCTATTTTGGTTCATATAAGCTTCCATATGTTGTTGAAAATGTGGATCTTGTGGTATAGCCATGAAATCATAAGAATTATATTCAAAGTTGGAGCTAACACCTCCATATTGTGAACCATGATGAGCTTGTTGTGAAGGTTTTCTTGAAACTCTAGGAGATGTTGGTCTCCTATAATAATCATGTCTTGAAGTTTTCCTTCCTCTAGGAGTAGGAGATTGTGAAGATGTTCTCCCACTTTGTGGAGTCTTAGGAGGGGTAGATGGGGGAGAGTTGTTTCCACCGCCAATGTGCACATTGTTGAATTGATTGTCAAGTTGTGAAGTCTTAAAAAAATCTTGTTCCTCTTGATGGGATTTCCTTTCCATCTCATTAATAACTTGCCTTTCTTCCTCTAGGCATTGAAATTGTTCTTCCTTCTTAGCTTGTTCTTCTAGAAGAGCTTTTCTTTCATGATCAATTGCTTTGAGTCTTCCACTTGCATAACCTAGAGGTTTCATGAGCGGTGTACATGGTCTTGATTGTCTAAACTGATTACCAGTAAATGTTGCATTCACGTGAGCACTAGAAGGCTCACCAATTTGATCATCATGTGGGGCTTCCTCTTCTTGATAGGCATAATGTCTTCCTTTCTCATCCCTTTGATGTGCATCCAAATACCTATCCTCAATAAGAAGTGAAGTTGGTCTACTTCCATGAGTGGGATCACCACTCAAAAGGTCAACATTATACTCACTACTTTGATTCTTCTTGTATGGCACTCTTGTAAAACTCATATCCATAGCTGAATGAGGTGATGCTAAGGGTGTACTCAATTCAATAAGATCACCACTAAGGTCACACAAAACTTTGGGAATACTCTCAGGTGATTGAATAGACACAAGTTCCTTTCCCTTACGTCTTCTACGAGTTTGAACTAAAGGTAATTGTTTAAAGACAACTTGAGGTTGCTTTCCTTGATCTACTTGATATCTTGTTGTAACTGGCATGAAAGAAAAAGTACTAATTGATACAATAACCCTAAGAAACGTTGGTACCAAACAAGGATAGTAAAAGCACTCACTTGTCCAAAATAAATGTGATAAGATAGAATTTTGCAATAGGCATAAATCAACACTACCACAGAGGTGCTCACAACTTTGGGTAAATACCCTAGCACATATGGACCAGGAGGATGATTTACCCAAATTATAAATAATTAAAATTGATTTTTTTTTTTATGAAAGTGTGGAAAAGAAATTACTAAAACTCTCCAAGTGTAATATCAAAGGATCCAAGTGTATATCTTTCTCAATAAGGACAATTTCTATCTTACCAACTCCAAACAAGGTCTCTTGTGAAATCAATGACTACTAATTCAAGAGGTCAAAGCACAATAACCTAAGGTGCAAAAAAAGCTTCTAACAATGGGTTAAGTAGCCTAATCCAAATAGGATCAACCTAGGGAGACTCGAAACAATGGGACAACAAAGTTATTTGATTGTGAAGTCTCAACTCAGGAACCCATATTTGTTTTAAAAGATCAAGTAAGCACATCAATAGGTTTTCATCATTGAATAGGCACATAAGACAACAATCAAGGAGTTCAAGCAAGCAGTCTTCAAACAATGAGCAAGGGCAAAAGCAACCTTGCGCATGAGCAATCAAGTCACTTAGTTTATGCTAATCCCTAGGAGAGCTAATTGTGTATGTTCTCAAAGAGTTTCACAATCATTGCATACATCCCTAGAAAATAAAAGTTGGCCTCTGTAAGGTTTTTAGTAATGGTTTGACTCTATAACTTTTATGATTCATAGGGGTGACCTCCAATCCCGACGCACCGAGGTTTTGACACAGTCTGAGAACTTAATCTTCAAGAACTGCTAAGGAGATCTGACAACCCACAATGAACCATACCCCATGGAGATTTCTTCCACAAGGACATTTATATAGTGATTGTTGCAACCATGGCAGAAGTGGCTATTACCGCTTGAGGTTCCGTCCGCAGTTTGCCCTGTATAGGGATTGTCTGCTATGGTTAACCCTCTTTAAAGGTGACCGACTCACAATAGTGGACCACAAGGGGACTTAGCTTTCAGATCCAAGGTTTTGACATCTTTTCACTTTTAGCCCAATCAAAGCAAGCAGATTAATCCGACATGCTAACTAATATTATCTCAAGATCTATGATATCAACCCCTAGTGATCTATCAACCTCTCCGGAGAAAGGATGCCTCAATCACCAAGTTGAAGATCCATCTATCTAAGAGATTATCAAAGTATCCTCCCCACCTAAAAGGAATCTATCTTTGAGAGGAGTTTCACTAAGAACTCACTCCCTCAAGATCCACGAATAGTATTCATGGGGCCTAATTACTATGTGTGTACATATGTTAATTCTCCAAAAGAAAATCTATCCAAGAATAATCAAAAAGCACAAGGTGGTACACTTAACACTTTAACTAATGCAAGGTGATTCCAAAGATGTGGAACACTTAACCCCTCACATAAGCCAAAACGAGTCCACAACTCAAAGATTAGTGAGTTCTAGAAAGCACAAGAGGGTTACCAAGTGGAGCACTTAACGCTTCTATCCTGTAGACCCCTCCCCTTTAATGTGGCATTGATCTTGCAACCACGGGGTGGAATGAGGGGCCAACGGATTCAACGAGTCCAATAACCCAATATAGCTATCTAAATCTATCACTAATAATCAAGCTTGCTAAATAAAAATCAGTGGAGATTACAACCTAGTATCAATTATGCATGTGTTTGAAAAATAAAAGCATAAGCAAAAAACACAAGCTAGACACATGAGAGGTTCATTTTAAGGTTTCAAATCAAAGTGTTATCAGCCAAAGAAGAATACCTGAAGTCCTCGCAACGTGCTTAGTAGATCTTACCTATTTTTAACAAATTTAGCACATTTTTCCAATGAAATCACAACTTGCTGCTATGCTGTTCCAAAAAAATTAGAAAACACAGAAAAACCCAAAACAGTGAGCAGTTAGCAGAAAAAACCAGAAAAATACGAAAATCCCTGCAAAAAAAATACGAATAACCTAGTCAACATGATTAGACTTTTTTTTTTGCTATGATTTTGAACCCAAAAATAGAAATGAAAAGAAGAGACCCCTACTAAAAACTAAAGAGCTTTCCAAAAATGTAAGAAATTCAAAAAAATCTCTTCATTTGTGCCCTAGGACCCAATTTTTCAAAATAGGCCAGATTCATCAAATTGAGTTTTTGATCCTTAATAAGGCATCAAAATTAAAAACACAAAGAAAGAACCCCCCTTAGAATTCAATTTTTTTTTTGAAAAATATGCTGATTTGCGATCAGAAATGGCTTTTTTATGAAAAATAAAGAGAAATTCATAACTCACGCAAATCATGTCAAAATTCTCTGAAAATCGAACTGGGACATGTTGGGCACATAACCAATCCATTAAAAAAATTTTAGAACCAAAATCTAAGTGGTTTAAAAGATATGATTGAATCTTTAAACCAACTAGATTTTTTTGCTTGCAAACCAATCTATATATGGGTTGGCCTTAAAACCAAAATGAAAAATTTACAAAAGCACTTGATTAGATCCAATATGCTGTTGTAAAAAACTAGAGATGAAAAATAAAAGCAAATGGAGCTAGAAAATTGATTCAAGTCCCACGGTGGGCGCCAAAAATGTGTGCTAAAATGTTGTCACACTTCTATGAATCATTACATGTAAGAAAACTCAAGAATGAGCCCTCACAAATTGATCCATAGCTTTCTACTCATAGAGTGCAAGGGTTTGCAATGGAGGCCCTCAGTTTGACTTATTTTTGTGCCCATGCAAGTACACCATGAGATGAGAGATTCAAAGAGGAAAAGCAAGAATGCTAGTCTCCATGATCTTCAAATATGCATGAAAATAAGATCTAATCTATGAAAGCAAAATCTAATCTATAAATGCAAGATCTAAGCTAAAAGCCCATGATGGGTGCAAGAGAGAAAAATACAAGAAAATAGAAGTTCTCCACAAAAAGCTTTTGTATTCAAACTCTTTCAAAAATTGGTCTTCAAACCTGCAGCATAACGATAGCATAATCATGGGTGTCTAACATGAGGAGAGGGCTCTCCCTTATAAAGGAAATTATGGAGGTGAGAGGCTTCTCACAACCAATATGAGATAATAGAGCTTGATCCATGTAAGACAAAATTCCACCAATGAGAAAAGAAGAGTGGTTGAGAAGAAAGTGGTGATCCATGTGAGACAAGATTCCACCAATTAGAAAAGAGGAGTGGTTGAGGAGAAAGTGGAAAGGTAAATCCCACTTAGATCACATTTTTAAGTGTAGAGAAATTAAATAAAAAGAATTTATTTTATTTCCTTTTTTCATCAAAAGAGATATTTAAGTGGGATTTTTATTTAATTAAAAGGGAGCAAGTTCTTTTTAATTAAATAGAAGATATTTAATTAAATTAAAAGAGAGGTTTTTCTCTTAATTAATTAAATGTGGATGAACTGTTTAATTAAAAGAGAGGTTTTCTTTTAATTAAATGGGGATTTTATTTTATTTAATTAAAAGAGAAGATTTTTTTTTAATTAAATAAGACTTGGAATAAAATGATCAATCTTAGAAATGAAATAAATCGAATTTGATCAAGGAAATTGATTTGAATTGATTTAATAAAATATTACAAACCATTGATTCAGAAAATTTGATAAATTGATAAATTGAATAATGGGCACCCATAGTCTAGGTGACCATTTTTGGGTGCATAAAATACCTATTATACCAACTCTACACCATCACTGAGCAGTTTCATCTGCTCTTACCTCTTTGAGTGCCCTTTCAAGCAATTTAGTACAGTAGTGGATGCAAGCAAGAGATGTTCGCCCATTTGGACATATTTGTACTAGCTATGGAGGCATATGCACGTGCCCCTATAGTGATGTTGATGCAGTGCATGATGACCATTATGCTGAGGGTGCTGATTTTGATGATGATGTATACACTGCCCATGGTGATGGTAGTGATGAAATTGATGTGTCATAATATGTTGACCTCATGCAACAGGGAGAGCCAGGAGAGAGTCAAGAGTAGCAAGTAAAATTTTAATTTTAATTTAAATATAAAGTACACATAATTATTTACTTTCTACATACATGTGTAATTGTATTAACCATATTAATTTGTACTTTTGAAATAACAGAGGATGGATGATACTGTTCCTCCTAGGAGGCAGTATAGTCTTTTTTCGAGACCTACAGACATTGGCATCCCTCGTAAGGTATGCACTTTGAATTACACTATAAAAATGTACATTCAAACTCGAATTTAATAACATGTACTCATATGTTCTTTTTATCTAATTTTGTAGGGATTGTCCCCAGCTACACAGTTTGATGTTAGTACAGGTCCTACTCTAATTACCACTGAGGCATAGCTTCAAATACATATGGTATGAAATTTTGACTGAAGACAAATAATTTGTACTATTTTTATGTATGTGCATTGTTATTAACTTATAATCTAAACAATTTTGACTCGTATATATATTTTATGTGTTTTGGTTTGACGAACAGGAGATGGACCATACTCATCCATATAGGCCTCAATATAGTCTATTTTTGACTCCACCTTATGATTATCGTGCTAGCATACTTGTAGACACATTTGTGACATTGGCTAGTACTCAGGTATGATATATATACATGTTAAATTTAGTGTATAAAAAATGTAGTGTACAAATTATGTACTTTGTAATTATTCATGTATATATAATTTTGACTCAACATTTATGTATCCATAATTTTAGGACTATGTCACCATGAGTGTTGCTAAGAGCACAAGAATTAGCTGGATGGAGGTGCCTACATCATCCTTTGAGGTCAGTATTGTGATTTATGTACATAATGTATAGTTCATTATGCACTAAAATCAAATTTTAAAAATGTATGTATTGTAGATTATAGGACCTCACTACTGTTGCATTTGGTAGTTTTCATAGTGCGCCTCCTCCCATTACCGAGGGACACCCATCTCATGTGGTATTTATTTTGTTATGTAGTGAATATTTAATTTATTTGCAAGCAAGATTTTGAAACCTATTTCAATTAAGCATGTACATGATGAGACGTGCCTCATGTTACATAGGGTGATCTATCTACCTCACAGGATGTCCCACATGATGAGACAACTTGTATTACATAGGATGATCCATCCGAGTTCTCTTCGTGTGGAGTAAAGAGGACATTCGATTAGATAGATTAGGTCTTGTTGGCACCTATAGATTGTGTTTTTATGACACATATTGTATATTTTGATACACTTTGTGTTAAGATAGTTAAAACTATATTATATATGTATTTTTTATCTTCATAGATCATGTTATGATGTATGTTAGATCATGTACTATTTTTTACAACTTCTTATCATGCTTGAGTATGTAGTATATATTTTTATGTTTCATCATGTTTTAAGTATTCAAACCATTTTCTTTTTTGCAACATATTTTATTCATGAACATATGACACATTTTGTAAGTATATATGCTAGATGAACAATAATTTTAACTATTTATAGAGCATTACTACTGATATAAAAAAGCTTATTGGATTAATATCACATCAAATTTATGCATTGAGATTCATACAAATAAAATTGACCTACTATTAAATAAATATTTTTCATCCTAAAAATTTAAATTTTTAAAGTTTAGGTAAAGATTGAAGATTTTTTTAATGAAATGATGGATGGTACCCTTCCTTTCACACATTATGAACCCTTATGATACAATATAATCATTAACATCCCATTTGTGTGTCCTATCATAGTTAATGTGTTCTAAGGGGTCCTAATAGGCCCTAAGATGTCCTAGGACCACTAAGAACCCATTATGACGCTTCATGATATATTAAGACCACTTAGGAACTATTAATAATGCCTTTGGACATTAGGACCTAGTAGGACTCCCTAAGTCATATTAACACACATATGAATCAGAGTACCTAGAAATGTATCATAAGGAGTCCTTATGTGTTTTATGTTAACGTATGACTAATTATTACGTACTAAGACATGTTAAGATCTATTAGAACCTATAGCACATATTAGGATCCAGTAAGACTCTCTAGGTCCCCTTAATACAAATATGGATCTAAGTACCTAGAAATGTACCATAAGGGGCTCTTATGTGTTGTTTGGTAATGTAAGACTTATTATTACCTAATAAGACCTATTATATCCAAATAATACATATTAAGACTTATTATAACCTATAAAAAATATTATGACCTATTAGGACTCCTATGTCCCCTTACAACACACATGTATGGATAACGTACCTAAAATTAATCTAAAATTAGGACCTAAAGTACTAATCGTAATTGACATAATTTTAACTATTTATAGAGCATTAGTACTGATATCAAAAAGATTATTGGATAAATATCACATCAAATTGAGGTAGTTTTAATGAGTCCTAATTGGTGTCTTAAATGCCCCTTAAGATTATTTAAGAGGCATTAATGGATTTTAATATGCTTTAAATGGTCATAATGGACCACATAGGACCAATCATGATCCGTTGTGAGATATTAGGACCACTTAGGACACATTACTATGTATTGCAATGGTTAATGTGTTATAAGAGGTTTTAATGGGGTCTAATGGGTCCTAATGTGTGCGAGTGGATCCTAATGTGTCCTAATGAGACCTAATGTGTACTAATGGGTCCTAAAAATCCCTAATGTCCCTTTAGAACATATGAATAATATGAATATAAAGGCTCATAATGGGTCATAATGGTTCTTAGGAGGTTGTAATTAGTCTTAAGGATTCCTAGAACCACTTAGGACCCACTAAAACTCCTTAGGAAAAATAAGATTGAATAGGACACATTACAACCCTAAAGTGTATCCTATGATGATTAATGTGTTCTAAGGGTTCATAAAGTGTGTTAATGGTATGAATGGATTCCAAGGAGTCATAATGGGTCCTAAGGTTTCTTATGACCCATCAAAACCTCTTGGAAATATTCGAATGTACTAGGACACATTAGAAAAGATTACTTTTAGGACTTCAATTATAACTAATGTGTTGTAAGGGGTCCTAAGAGGTGCTAATTTGTCCTAAGGTGTCATAATGGGACCCCTTTCTGATAAATTACAAGCACTTATAACCCTCCCCATATCCCTCCCTCCCCCTCTCTCCCTCTCTTCCTCCTTCCCTCCCTCTCACTTAACATTGTTAACATGGTTAAACATACATGTCAACTATCAACATAACAATAGCATATAATTAATACAATGAGTAACGATCTTTAAATTAACATGTACAAGTGAAGGGTTATTAATTACAATCAATAGTAATTTGAAACTTCAAACAAACATTAATTTAAACATGCTTGAATGTAAAAGTAATGGAAAATACTAGGAGGCCATTACTTAAATTGACAATTAATTTATAATATCAAGTGCACACCTTTAAGTTTCAAATAGAAGTAAACTCCTATTTTTAATTTTGTATGTACAACATATTTCAAAATATATGTAAGACAATGTCAATGATAAATATATAGAAGCACGAACTCAAAATATAAAATTGGTTCAACACATCTCTTCAAATGAGGTCCTGTAAAATAAAATTGTAAAACAAAAACACATGTTAATAAACACATAAATTAATATGAGGTAGCTGAACTATGTAAATATATGTGTAATTTGTACATACTCACTATGTGGAATTGCACAAGATGTTGATGCTTGATCCACTTTAACACTTAAATTTGCATAAATTGTAATCGAGTCCTAAATAAGAGGAATATATACAAGTACATATATCAAAATACATACATGTAATTAAATTATATAAGTACATATATAAAAATAACACAATAAAGAAAAAACTTACGTGTGTTTGATTTAAATGTAGTCATCCCATTGTACCATCTACATCCTCTCTCTTTTGCAATGCATCTATGATTGTCTTGTTCTCATCCATTGAAATTGTCCATAATACCTTATTGGTGGGTCTCCCTTTGTATATTTCTAATTTGATATTCATTGCCACAACCAAATGAGAATAGTGTAAAATCTTATTTTCAGTTTGGTAGTCTTCAAATGCTGGTAAACCATTTCTTTTTGTTAGGTATCTACATAGCTAGGTGCCAGCTACAATGATAGACCCAACTGGATACTCAAAACCATCATTGTCTACTTGATGACATATCAATTTTTTCTTAGGTTCCACACATCTAGCAAGCCAATACTCAATCTATTCATCATTATTACTAGGTGCAATAATAGCATAAACATGTCCTACAAGATAAGATAAAGTACAAAAACACTTTAATCACATGAGTACATAGGCAAATTATATAAATTGAAGCATGAGATCACAACAAAATCTAATTAAATTGTGCATACTAGGTTCTATGAGGTCTGAAATATGATCATAGTCTTCTTATGCAAAAGTAAAATTCTGGCCTTCATTTACTGTATCATCTTCAAAATGCTTGTCAATAGGTGCTAATGATCTTTGTTGCCAATCTTCAACCCATTCTGTATTCTCACATTCTTCCCATTCACCTGCAAGACAAAATTGACAAAAGTAAGCAAGCTCCCTAGTCCATATAGTCCAAGGGTTAGAATTTGAACTCCTAAATGAATGCCATTTAGTTGACCCATTAATTGTATCATAGTCATATCTTGAAAGGATATTATTTTCTTCAACTAGGTAGAAGAAACATTTGATTGTAGAGTTCTGATTTAAACCTGTGTATAAATATTTGTTACACCATTCGAGAATCTCATGTACATTTTTGAATTTAGCTTTTTCCTCAAATTTTAATTTCTCTCTACTAAGGGCTCTCTTCACGCATGCACCAACACCATCATGTTCTCCTTTACCATGTCCAGCCTAAAAAAAAATCCACACACGTTGGATGTTAGTTTGCCTATGTGTCCTACTGAACCAATAGAACCTTCTAGCATTCTTGAATTGTCTTGTAGAATTATCTGACCATATCCAATGTTGTGTCATTTGAATTTGTCTCTCTTTTAAATTATCATAAAAGACCTTGAAAAAATATTGGACAAACTCAAATGAATGGAGTTTATTATCACTCATATAAAAATGGTACTCTCTCAATATTTTTCAATCCTCCTCTGTACTATTAGATGCATGCCTAGAAACTATATGAACATAAATTGTTACTTGCACTGAATTGTAATATTATGGTTGTACCTCTTCTTGTGGTGCAAGCATGTAGTTCTTTGCAAAGTCAACAACTGAAAGTATAGTACCAATTAGAAATGTATTCTTACATATGCAAAATTGTCCATCAAGCCATCTATAATATTGAGAGTGTTTAACATATTTTGGTATGATCACACTCTTAAACTCATCCATAAATGCATGACAACTAACTTTATCTATAACTAGACCACACCTTCTTCCAATCTTCCCATCCTTCAATGGATATTCAATAGTTTTGAATCTTTTTACCTCAACTAATTGTTGTCCAAAAGTAGTCAAAGCATTTTCATGCAAACATTCATCTAACAAAGAAAAATTGCCGCATATATCACATGTACCATAAAGACATGCATTGAAAAGAAAGTATTGATCATTAGATGGCTAAGAAAAAAAACCTAATATGAAATCCTTTATAGTTTGAGGTGGTATTTTTATACCACATTCCTACAACATTTCTTTACTATGCATGGTACCACGTATAGATCAAAATACATCATAATGGTAATGAAATTGAATATGAGTTTTAGAACAACATGTGATTCTTTCCTTGTTAATCCTTACATACCATGGTTTACACTTTTCAAAAGATCTTTGACCAATGGTAATATTTAATACCTTACCATCTACAAATTTTTCAAACAATTCAGTTTGAGTCATGTCCAAAAGGTGTTTAGGATGTGGATCATGTATTTTTGACCCAATTCTCAATTTAAGAACATCTCTTGAATTAGGTGATACTCTTGTATTATCATGCCAAATTTTTTCAATCAAACTTTTGATTTCACTAGTAAGTTTCATATCACATCTCAGGAGTCTACCACTAGAAGTCCATAAAATATTTGCTAGATCACATTCAAAGTTAACCCTTTTCTTTATAGCTCTTTTTGAAGTCTTACGATTCACATTAAGCTATCTACTTATGTTGTTAATCAATCTTTAATCAGATGGTGATTTGTTAATTAAAGTTGTTGTTATTGCTTGTCGTGCTACATTCTTATCTTTAGACCAACTTCTCTTTCTGATAATATCAAAGGCACTAGCAACAGTGGATACAACTTATTTTAAAGACTCATTCTTATTCTTGGGTTTTGCATACATTCCCAACCTTCTCATTACTTTTTGCATTTTAGACATTTTAATTAGTTGCAACATTAACTGACATTGAAACCCAAATTTCTTATTTTAAAAAAAAAGTCTATACAATCTATTAGCATGTCTCCTAATATGTCTCCATGAAACCAATCCCTCAAGATTATCTAACACATCATTAGGAATATGAAAATTATGTTCAGACACTTTACTATCATTCTGACATGCTTGTTAAGTAGTTGGTGTTTCTATCTCTACATTCATGCAATTTTTATTTTCAATTGGCATTTCATTTTCAAGTTATTTGGGATTTGAATCTCATCTTCAAATTTTTCTTGGTATTTCTTTCAGGGCATGCATTTCAATTGGAGTTTTTTGTGCATGATCATTTGAAAATTGCTTCTCATGAAGAAAATCTAAATAATTTAAATCGTAACCTGCTTCTAAAAAATCACCAATTTCATCACTAGAGAAAATTTGAGGGTTTGGAGACACACCTGCATTGAATGCATGATTAGAATGTGCACTTGAATTTTCTTGTATTGGGTTCTCTTCTTTGACCTCTTCATCCATCATGGTATCCTCAATGTCTTTCTCCTTTGAAACATTGTTCAAGTCTCTAATTCTCTGTCTTCTCTCTCGTTGATGTCATGTTTCATTCTCTTTATTTGCTACAATCTCCTCATCTGTTAGAAATTTTTCTTTCTTCTTTCTTCGTTGTTTTGATCCCATGTTTGCACCAGTTTTGAATTTGAATCAGTACCTTGCAAATTGTATAGGAGGACAAGATAACAGAATAAGTATGATAGAATTCGCTATTGCAGATCGAAACTATTATTCAATCATTTTAATCATTGAAAGTTGATCTGTGGGACAGCTTTTAGGGCCCAATGGGTACATTAGAAACAGGTACTCAATTGCTTAAAAATTGGGTACCTGATTCTTAAAAAAATAGGTACCCATTTACAAATTGGGTACCTGATTTTAAAAAGAATCGGATACCCAATTTTTAAATAATCGGGTACAACAATTGAAAGCAATTAGGCACCCAATTTTTGAATTACAAATCGGGTGCCTGATTCTTGAGACATGAGCAGGAATTTGGTATGGCACCCAACTTTTGCATGGGGTTTTGCCTTGGGGAAAGGCATGGCATAGGCTTGGTCCCACCAAGCCATGCCTTTATGATCCATTTTTTTTCTAAGGCATTTAATCGACAATTTTTGGTATTGTCGTAAATTTTTTATAGTCGTCCCCATTGAATTTTTTGATGAAATAAAAACCCATTATAGGTCTTACTATTCTATTCTAAAAATGTAAATTTTATAGTGTTATTAGTTTATTTGCTATTTTTTCATTATTTATTAATCAAAACTATCTCTTAAATGTTAAAAAGTGACATTCACTAAAACTTTGATAACTTTTTTATTTTATAATTTTTCTTAAATTAATTTATATGTCATCAATCTACATACAATTTTTTTGAGGTTTTTTTTTTTTTGAAAAAAGTGAGATTTTGATCAAATTATGTGGTTCGTACACAAAGGGTTTTAAAATTTACCTTTATAGCCAATTAATAATTAATAATAAAAAAACAATTCAATAAAAAATTAAGGAAATTTTTTTTCATCAATCTTAGGTGTATTAGGTAACTCCCTTTAAAAGGATTTGCAAAAATTCATTTATTTGTGTCAAATTATGGTGTTCGTACACGAGCGTGGTATGGTCCTAAAACAGGCATTTTGAAAAAGTGGTTTTTAAAGATCCATACAAAAAAAAAATCTATCATATGGGTACACAAATAAATTACATATTCAAAAACTAGATTTCGAACACTAAATTTTTTTTGTTGGATTTTTTTAATATTCCATATCTTAATGCCTCAAATTTTGACATCAATTGACAAAAAAATTCAAAAATAGGAAAAACACTTCCACTTTTTGGCCAAAAGTGAGACCCAACTTCTTGCACTGACCCATCTATATTATACTCAACATTAGCTTAGAAATTGGTTAAGTGTGTTGACACTCAATTGTCAAAACCAATCTTAGACCAACAGAAATCATGATTTTGGTTTTGGTAATTCACCTGCATACCAACTTATTGACAAAAGTGCTCTAAGTGCCTAAATGATCTCTTAACCCTTGAGTTGTTTTTGATATCAAAATAAGATCATCGAAGTCAAAAGAAGCTTCACCACATACCTTGCCAAAAGAACACCTTCTCCTTTTGTTTTACTGAGTTTCTAGTTTATTGATGCATAACCCAAACAAGGTATGCGATAAAGGACAACCTTGTTTAATACCAATATTTATAACCAAAATATTCAAACATTCCTTTAATAGTTTTGATTTTGGTTCTAATTTTTTTATATAATATGTGTACTATTGCTCTATACTCATCCAGAATACCCAATTCTTTCATTGTCTTTCATAGCTTGTCTCTAGGCATTGTATCAAAGGCTTTCTTGAAGTCTAAAAAATAAAATAATATGCTTCTTATACATGATTATCCCATATTCTCTCTAGTAAGTGCTGAAGAGTGATGCAATGATCAATGATGGAGTATCTAGGTTTGAAACTTTCTTGTCCTCTTGCCGTTTTACTTGCACAATCGATGCAGTTGTTGATTCACATTCAATCGTGATCCTAAAAAGTTTACTAAGAAGTGAGTTAACCATAACAGTGTTCTAGTTAGATGTATTATTAATATCCCCAACTTAAAGAGGGGAATAACCCCATTAGTTATTTGATCCATAGGGAAACCCTTGCGAGTAACACGATCAAAGATTATTTTAAAGTGAGGTGCATTAATTTTTGCTCTCCATTTTAACAACTTAACTCACAATCCTTCAATATAACTAGGTTTACCACTTGCCAATTTCTTTATCCTTGGCTTGATATTGTCAATCATGAAGAGTTCCTCTAATGTATTCACTATAAGATAAATGTTCTCCTCTTGTGGGTGTTCTTAGAGAAACTTTGCATATTGAAGCCATTATGCATCTGCAATATTGTTGTTTTTAATTATTATTACCACTTTCTACTATTTTTTTCAAAATTTATTACATACTATTTTACATGCATTTAAATCCTTGTGAATTATAGAAACCGACAAGCTACTAAGGACCTATTCACATTCCTCATCAACCTTGTCAACCAAAAAGAGGTTATTTGTCATAAAATTGTAGCTCAAGCACCAAATTGAAGATGTCCTTATTCTCTTGATTTAAAATGATTTTTCCTTTTTTAGCTTCTTTCTTTTGCATGTGAGGATTGTCTATTGTGTGTGTTATTTGAAAAGTCCAACTTAATATATAGGGGCATGTGATCACAATTCATCTCTAAATGGGATACACCAATGCCAAACTCAAGCAATCAAACAATAATATTTTATGAACAAATTACATGGTCAACCAAACTTTGACCATTATATATTTTTCATGTGATACCCTCTGGCTTTGGCCAACCTCTCAACCCATTGCAAATAATCATACCAAACACACTACACAAATCCACCAATTTAGTTACAAACTGTGAGAAACCTCCATTGCCATCTTCTGAGGGTCTTTTCCAAGATTATTTTTGTAATCTTTGTGAAGGGCACTTTGCTTATCAACACAAATACATACAACATAATAAAGAGATAACAACAAATTTCAAGAACAATAAACTTGCTTTCTATTATCTCCAATGAGATGGAATAACAACATTAAAAAATGTAACATCCACAATCACATGAGTATTTTTATTACAATATTTTGCAAGCCATATCCATGATATACCTCCTCAATACATACGAAAATTCTAACCACACTAGACGGTTCTAGAATCTTTTAACCCTAAAGTTTGAGGTCGATCATCTTTAAAATATTATTTTTAATCTATTTTTAACATTAGAATAAGGCCCAAACAACTTTTAGAATTGAAGAAAATTTCTTTTCTTTTTTAATTAGTGCAACTTTTGAAGAACATAACCTTTCACTTGTTGACCCAATGAGCCATTATAACCCCATCTTGAAAATGGAATGAAGCACTCATCAATGATGATTGATAAAATGTTAGATAATCAGAGCCTCCAAAATATTCAACCTTCAAAAATGAGTTCAAGGTGTTTTTATGCTTTTTTCAAAACCATTTTTTTTTCAATATCTTCAAAACCAAACTTGAGTTGGCAATGCAATTCTATTAGTATGTTGATATAACCAAAGAAAACCTCTAGGAAAGAAGTTAGAATGTTTTGAGTTCCAACAAATGTTTTACTAAAGATAGCAAGTCTCTAGAAATATAAATTTTACATTGAGATAACCCTTATTGACAAACTAGACATTATTTTTAGGTGATGCAAGCTTAGCCTTGCACTTAAGATATTGTTGCATTCAACACTCGGGGTAAATTGAGAAGTGACCTTGTCACATTTGAGGTACTTAGAGGAAAACCAAGATGACTAACCTCCTCCTTTAACAACCATGATGGATCTTCAACATGCCTTCCTTTCACTTTGACCATATATTCTTCAAATGTCTTATTTCTTGTGCTTTTATCATCATGACTATCCAAGATATCTTCAATCTCCTCTGTAGATGAAGCAGTTGAACATTTCATTGTTCTTTTATTCTTTCATCTTCATGATACTTTGTTAGATTTGAAATATTAAATGTTGGTGAAATATTGAGTTCACTAGGGAACTCTACTTCATAAGTATTTCCTAAATCATGCTTCTTCAATATTTTGCAGGGTTCTAACTTCTTCATCTTTAACTTATTATATATTTCAAGTAAAAATCTCTCCTTCCTCAAATGAACCGTGACTTCATCCCGAATATGAAACTCCTCATGCCTCATTTTCTCATCTACCTTAGCCTTGTACTTTGTATTCATTTTATTAATGTGCTTTCTCACCTCATGTAAATTCTTCAAGTATTCAACAAATTCTTCAGTTTCATCACTACTTGTCTCCCCTTTGTCCAGCTTCCTTAATTCTAAAGTATTTCTAGGACTACTTCCATATGCTACCTGTAAAGGTTATTTTGTAGTGCTCTTATTAACATAATTATTATATGAAAATTTTCCCTACAGTAAAATAAATTTCCATTCTTTTGGTTTATCTCCAACCAAATATCTCAATAGATTTTCCAAACTCATATTCACTACTTCTTTCTATTCACCAGTCTGTAGATGATATACTAAGTTGAATTTCAAATCTGTCTTTAAATTCTTCCATTTTGTTTTCCAAAAGTACTTGAAAAACTTGGTGTTTCAATACAAAACTATGCTCTTTGGTAGATCATGTAGTCTGACCACTTCTCTAAAAAATAGTTTTTCCACTTGAACAACATTGTTAGTCTTCTTACAATGAATGAAATGTGTAATCTTGGAAAACTAGTCTTCCACGAAAAAATGCAATCATACCCTCTTCGAGTCCTTGGAAAACCAAGAATAAAGTCCATACTAATATCCTACCATGGTTTCCCTAGTATAGGTAATTATTGATATAAGTTTGTATTATGTTTGGATCCTTTTGCCATTTGGCATATTTTACAACTTTGCACAAACTTTTTAACATCTTTTTATAATTGTAGCCAATAGTAATTCCCATTTACTAGAGAAATGTTCTTATCTTGTCCAAAATGTCCAACCAATGCTCTACTATGTTTCTCTTTGATGATATTATCCCTCATGGAACTCATGGGAACACACAATTGACTACCTCTAAATAACATATCATCCTAAATTATGAAGTCCAACTATATGGTTTTGTCTAGAGAAATAGGTTTTATACAGGCTCTTCAGGCTTTTCCAAAATCACGATCCTTAGGGCACAAATTATTTAGCTTCTTGAATCCAACAACTTCAATTTGCATTTTTGTTAACAAATTATGTCTACTACTAAGGGCACTTGTGACTCTATTAGACTTCCCACTCACACGTTTTAGAATAAATGTGTAACTCTGCAAAAAACCAATCTAATTCAAATGCCTTTTTCAACTTTCCTTAATTATTTAGATATTAAAAATCTTGATGATAAATAAATATAATAAAATCTTTAGGAAAAAGATAATGTCTTTACTTCCTTGATGCTTGCACTATTACACAAAATTCTTGATCATAAAAAAATATTTTATCTTCTCACTAAAAAAGCAAACAAATTTACCTTCCTAAATCAAAACAACTCCAAAGGCATTACCACTAACGTCACAATCTACTTATAAACCTTGTTAAAAATATAGAAGTGTCAAAATAGACTATTTTATAACTTTAGTTTTCAAAAATTCAAAACTCTTTCTTTCTCCTCCACTTAAACTCTTTCCTATCCCCTCTCATTATTTCAATCAAGGGTTTATAGATACTACTAAAATTTATTATAAAATATCTATAAAAGATAGCCAAACCATAAAATCTCTAGAAAAGCTAGCCAAACCATGGAAATATATTACTTTAGTAACTCTCCTTGGAGTAGGCCATTTGGGGATAACTTTCACCTTCTCTAGGACAATTTTAAAAGTATTAGGTGAAACTATATATCTCATATACACCAACTCCTCCTTTGAAAAATTATACTTCTTCAAATTAATCAAATTCTCTTCCCTTAATCTCTAAAAGACCCCAAAAATATGAATTATATGCACTTCCAATGTCTTACAGAGTATCAAAATGTCATTCAAATAAACAGTGACTAACCTAGAAATTCTTTCAATACCTCATTCATGAGTCACATGAATGTGTTCAGTGTATTGGTTAACCCAATAGGAATGAAAAACCACTCATATAGGCCCTCATTTTCCTTTAAGGATATCTCCCATTCATCTCCTTCTCTAATCCACATCTGGCAATATCCATATTCATATCTATTTTTGTGAAGTACTCAACTCCACTCAAAATTCACAATATCATCCATCTTTGGCAAGGAAAAAATATATACTTGATAGTAATCTTGTTGATGTCCCAAGAATCTATGCTCATCCCCCATCCCATATTTTTATTTAGTGCTAGTACCACTAGTACAACACAAGGGGTCAAACTTTCTCCAATCAATTCTTTTTGGAACAACTCAAGTACTATTTGTTCAATTTCTCACTTTCTATTGGAGTCATCATAAGGGATGGTTTATTTGACAAACTAACTCCTAAAAATAAGTCCATCCAATGATTTATCTTTATCACTAATGAAAATCTATCAGGTACATTATTAGATATAATATCTTGAAACTCATCTAATAAATCTACAAATTCTGTAGGTACATCTTACACTTAATCTTTACCAACTTTTAGAATTGAAGAAAAACACATATACTCTTATCTTGTGCTTTCTAAGAGCTTTTTCCCATCAACTAAATATATTCTACCATTATTACATACCCTTTTCTCTATTTCCTTAAACGGTTTCAACTTGTGTCAAACTCCATCTTTTATAAAAGAATAGGTATTTTCATACCCACCATGTACTACATATATTCGTAGGAATACTTTCCCTCTTGCTCCAATCCTTTCCATTTTATTGAGAAGGTCAAGGTCATATTTAATGAGAATGAATTATCTCTTCAATTTCTTCACAATTTGGTCCCATATTGTGATTTTCTCCTTTCTTTTTCTATTCCTCTCCAACTAAAGCTCCTGCCACCAAATATTTATATGACCCTTTAGTTTGGTCTTCACAAATTTTACCCTCATAGATCTTTAACATCTTCATACTCAAAATATTCTTCTTGATTATTCATCTAGTCGATCACTTCCTCTAGGTTAAGATTTCTCAAAAATGTAATAATCCTCAAACAACTTTTGGAACTCAAATGAGTTTTTCTTATGGAATTTTATTTTTCTATTTAAGTAGTACAACTTCAAGAGATCATAAAACTTCACCCGTTGACCCTATATGCAATGAAAGACTATTGAGTTAGGAATGAAAATATAAGATAAAAATTCAACAAACTAATAAATTACAACACTTATATTAGATCAAGAAAAGAGCATAAAATAATAATACAAACCTTGCAATACCAAGCTCTTTTTTTTGAAGTGGACGTGGTCTAAATGGATGGGATGTGTGCTCATTTATTCAATGCTTCAAAGGATAGGAGATGATAAAATAGTGGAAGTGGATGAATTGGTGGAGAGAATTTTGTATTATAATGATGCTTTTGGCTATTTCTTGGAGGAAAAATGACATGATAATAGTACTTGAAAGGTGAATGATTTGTGAATGGGAGATGGTTCAATTTTTAGACAAGGAGGGGTGGAAATGGATGGTCAAGATGGAAACTTGGAAGATTCTTAAGAGTGGCCAAGATGAAAGGAAAAGAAAGAACATGTATTTTGTTTTCTCAAATAGATAGCCTTGTGACAAGTGTCATAGGGATAATTCATGTGAGAGGATTAGGGTTTTTTGGGGGAATATGATCATTTCAGGGGATGTGAAGGGGATGAAGGAGTAATATATTGATAGTGTGTAAGAGAGGTGTAAGAATATTTAATGCATTTAGGATGGTTAGTAGGAGGATGTGACTAGAGTTGACCTAGTTTGGGTTAGGATTTCTTAATCCTCATGTTTAAAGTTGTGTAAATGATTAGGGTTTTACTAGGTTTAAATTAGATGATTATTAAGATGCAAGCATGAATGTTAGGAGAATGCAAGTGGGTCACTTAATTAACTATTTTTAGTTAGTTAGTCAAGCAGACTTAGTATGGGTGAATGAGTTGGGTTCACTTTGAACCAAAATGGTTAGGATTAAGGGTTAGGCTAGGGTTGAGGATTTATTAAAGAGCATTATTTAATCAAAAGGGGATTTTGGTAAATTAAATTAAACATGTCTTGTGCAATTATTTAGTTTAAATAGAGGAATGATGATTTAATTAATAATCATGTTATTGGTTGTCATATTGATTTATTAATTGGACCATAGTTAATTAGATAGAATAATTAACTAGGGGATATCATAATTAAGAATTAAATATTTTATTAACAATACCTTAAAAGAGAAGTAAATATGGTTTCTTAAATTGTGTAATGGATATCATAATTAAGAATTAAATATTTTATTAACAATACCTTAAAAGAGAAGTAAATATGGTTTCTTAAATTGTGTAATCAGATTTAGCTATTTATATTTTTTTCCTCTTTGACACAGTGTTGGGACAACATTATTTTTAAGACATTTAAAATAATAGAAGACACAAAGAAATCTTGAAGCAACTAGGATTCCCTAGTCGAGAGAGAGAGAGAGAGAGAGAGAGAGAGAGAGAGAGAGAGAGAGAGGTTGGACTTGGTGATACCCCCTCAAGAAGGTGACAGGGAGATACAATGAGGCATGACAACATCTTGAAAAGAAAAAATGCCTAGAAAGAAAACATGTAAAAGGGATAAAAGTAGGTTAAATTAGTGATCATGGTGCTAAAATAAAAAGGGAAGCTAAAAGGGATAAAAGGAGGTTAAATTAGTGATCATGGTGCAAAAATAACAAAGGAGGCTGAAAGGGGTCACCCGATAGGAGATCAAGGAAGAAGGGCTCAAAGGGGTCCTATATAAGGGCCCAAGGGGATAGAAAGGAGTTCATTTGTGCTACAAGACTTTCTTTTTTGAGATTTGATCAAGATGTGTGTGATGGATATTAGAGAACATATGAGGCACCAATTGAATGTGGTGAGGGGTGTAGGAAGATTTCGAGTGAGATCATAATAGTAGGCACAAAAACCTTTCTTTGTGATTTCTTGATTTTAAGTTTTTTTTTTAAATTTCCATTTCAAATTCACATTTCCACTACTTTAGGTTCAAGATTTCGGTCCAACACAAAATTTCTTACGTCAAGGGGGTTCAAAGGGTTAGATAGTAACTTTTTGTGGGAACATGAAAAAGGGTTGAAGCTTGGAACTTGTTATGGGAAAGCGATCTTGCTTTGAATTTTCTATGGGAATACTTTTTTGCAAGGGGTAAGGGTGGGAAGGTAGAGTCGATCATGGGAATGATTTCCCATTGTCAATTTGGGGTAGGGTTAGGATTAGCATTCCTATGATAGTGAGAATGTGGGGACATAGGTCTTTAGCAAGAACACCTGACCTAGACAATGGGATCACACAAAAGAGTGGTAGACCAAGGGTTAAAATAGATACAAGGGAAAAAGACTTAGTACGAGGGTTAGGGGTTTGGTTAGTGATTAACCTAAGGAAAAAAAAATTTGGTTTATGTGGATGTAGTAGGTTGTGGATAGGATGATTTCATGCAAGAGGTGTGTTGTGATCTTGTAGGTTGTGAGCTATGAGATTTTAGATTCTATTCCTATAGTACCTAGTAGTGGACTCATGAAACAAACCATCCTTTAGATAACATTAAATATGTGAATACCACTCATCAAGATGCATGCTAAGACAAGTGACCTCTAATGAAGTATCCCATGAGATTACATGATTTGATAAAGTATGTATAGTGAATTGAAAGTTCAACACACCCTCATATAAAGAAATAAGAGATTCTGCACTAGCCATAACATCAACATGCCAATTGTCTTTTCCAGGTAAAATATGAATGGAGAAAGAAGAAAATTTACTAAGAAATATTATAACAAAATATCGATACTTGGTCAATTTATCATTCTTTGTTTGATATGCACTATTAATTTATTGGACAATACATTACATCTGTTTGATTTGTAGAGACAAATATGCCTTCAATCCTACAACTAGAGCTTTGTATTTAGGTATGCTATTGGTGCAATAAAAATTAACCTTATATGATAAAGGGATAGGTTTTCTATATGGGGGTATCAATATTACACCTATGCTAGACCAAATTTGAAATATAGATCCATCAAAGTATAATTTCCGCATGTCATCTATCTCAATAGGAAAAATCAATTCATCAGGGAATTCCATCAGTTCTGATGTAGAGAGGGAAAAAGTAGCCTCAACCAGATGGTCAATTAAAGCCTACCCTTTAATATATTTACGAGGAATAAATTTTAAGTCAAAATCTATTAGGAGCATGACCCATTTAGCAAGGTGTCCTGATAAATCCATTTTTGAAAAGAGATGTTTCAAAGGATCAAGCATCACATAAACATTAACCTCTGCATTAAGGAGATAATGTTTGAGTTTCTAACAAGAAAAAACTAGATAAATACATTTCTTTTTAATCATAGTGTAATGTCTTTGCTAATCAATTAGTGTACAAATTATGTAATATACCAGGTGTTGCTTATCATGTTGATCATGTTGAACCAAGACCACACTCAATCCCTTAAAAGAAGCATAGGTGTAGAAGAAGAATGTATTATTAGGTTGAGTTAGTTTCAAAATAGGAGGATTAGCGAGATAAGTTATTAATTACTTGAATGAAAGCTTACAATGTTCAATCCAAGAGAAAGTGGTTCTTTCTTAAGAAAGGAAGTGAAAGGGATAGTACAATTTGCTAGATGAGAAACAAATCTATGAATACCATGTATCTTTATTTGTAAGCTATGTAGTTGCAAGATGTTTTAAGGAGGCATATTAACAATAGAATCAATTTTCTTAGTATCTACGTTGATGCCTCTATTAGAGACAATGAACCCCATGAGTTCTCCACTATCAACACCAAAGACACAATTTTGTGAGTTCAAATGCATCTTATATTTCTATATCATTTCAAAGATCCATCTAAGAGTAGGGACATGCTCACTTTGTTTCATAAATTTAGCTAAAATATCATCCATATAGTCTTCAAGAATCCTACGAATGTAGTCTTGAAATATTAATGTCATAGCTCGTTGACAAGTGACACCTACATTCCTTAATGGAAAAGGCATAAGAACCCAACAAAAGGTTCCCCACAGAGAAATGAAGGAAGTATTGCATTGATCATAAGAAGTAATAAAAATATGATTATACCCTAAAAAACCCATCCATGAAGGATAATAATGCAAGCCATGCTATAGAATCTACTATCATATTGATATTAGGTAAGGGAAAATCATCCTTCAAGGAGACCTTATTCAAATCATGAAAATTAATGCACTTCCTTAGCTTATTTTGTCCCTTAGAGACAACCACAATCTTAGAGATCCAAGAAGAATAATCTATAGGACATATAAAAATGGCATCCAAGGGTTTCTCTTTTCGTACCTTGACAAGAAGAGAAATGCTAGGATTCATTTTATGAATATGTCAATTGACTGGATTAAAATTTGGTAAAAGAACTATATTGTGAGTAAAAATCCAGGGATCAATGCCACACATGTCTAAATATATCCAAGAAAAAATATTACATAACTCGAGAATGAGTTTTGTGAGTTTCTTATGCTCATCCTCATCCAAATAATTTCCAACTTTGATAACCCTTTTAGGATTATTAAGATCAACTTGGACATTGATTGTATCGATGATCAAGAGATTAATTTTATGTGAATCTTCTATAAAAGGGAGAGGATTAAGATACATTTCAGATTCAATTTCCTCTCCAAAATATCCATTGGTATCCAAACAATATGAATTTATCTTATTATGATGAAGTGAAGGAAAGTCATCATATACCCCCAAGAATTATACCAAAGCATCATCAGAGGAAAAAATATTTAATTATGCTTTTTGATCAGATGTAATAAGACGCGATTTTGTTAGCTTTGAAGTGTATACCAAAGTTAAGGTACACTTGTATAAAACATTATATCCAAGAGATCCCATTTGATTAGGAAGCTTGGAAGGTGACTTAGAGCTCTCTATCTATGGAAGGTAAGAGATCAAGATGATGTGATAGTGGCTCTAAAATGAACTTAGGATTGGAGATCATTGCAAGGAGTACCATAGAATGAGAGATTCAAAGATAACATGCAACATAAGTGCAAGTATCCAAGATTCCAAGTGAATATCCAATGAAAAGAAAAATAGATGAAATACAAAGTAATCTAAGATGATGTGCAATATTATTTTAAAATAAAAGATGCAAGCACAAGAAAATAAACTAATCTAAATAAGATATCAAATCTACTCCATGATAAGCTAAGCTAGATGTAGTGGGCTAGAAATAAAGGAAAGTAAACACTAAGATATATGAGAATCCAAGAGTGCAAAGTGATCAAGTGCTCGAAAATCAAAATGAAAATATAAAATTAGATCAAACAAGATGGATATGAGAGTGATGATAGAGCCTCCTTTTAAGATATTTAGATAGTCAAGATTAAGAGGAAAAATCAATGGTGGAGATTAAGTCTTGGTTATTGTATGTTCTCATGTCTCTTAAGAGGAAAAATGAGTGACTTGGATTAAGATGAAAAATAATAAGTGGTTGAGATAAAGAGGAAAAATCCTATTTGAAAAGTCAAAAGATTCCATTCACCTTTAGGATATAGACAATTTAGTTTTCTTTTTATTTTTAACTTATAAAATTCTTTCTCATCTACACTTAGGATAAGGGGATTTTTATTAATTAAATAAACTTATGATAAAGTGATCAAACTTTATGATATAATCAATTAAATGATTAATAGATGATTTGATCAAGGATTTTTGATTTATTAGTTATACAAAATTGTTTAAGTGCATCATGTGGTATAACATATGGATTTAAGTATTTAGAAAGGGGGATTATCATTTACTAGACCAAAATTGGATGATTACATTTCCCCCTCTTTGAGTTAGTGTGTGAGTGAGAATATTGAGACAAAAAATGCTAACTTCAAGCAAATGATAAGAGATCTAACTCTATACTTGATTAAATCAAGTGCAGTGAGATAAATAACTCCAAACTTGATTGAATGAAGATTATCAAGGTCTATTTTGAATCCAATTGACTAATGATAAAAGAGATAATCCAAAATGCATAGTCTGATATGAAGTGATGAAATTGAAATTTAGGACAAGGTTGATAAGACTTGATACCAGAACTGATGTAATGCAATGAGAATTGATATGTCCAAGAGTGCATGCCCTAAGTGATTTGGTATGGATGTGATGAAATCACTCATGAAAAAATGTTTTTAATAATCTTAACTTGATGTGAAGTGATGAAGCTAAGATACCCTTACTGATGATAGCATAATCAATTTGTAGCTTTGAAAAATTAATGATAGATCTTTCCTACCCCTTTAGGATCAAAATAAAAATGATGTAGAGGAGATGTAGAAATGAGATATATTTTATAAAATCAAGATAAGGTATGGTTAAAGATTATTGAAAAGAGATTCATAAATCATATAAATGAGTTGACCACCAAGCGATGAGAATGCACCCCAGTTTGACTAATTTTGACCAAATATAGATAAAGTATTAAAATTAGTTCAAGAAAAGAAGAGATGAGGTGAAAATATTGATTAGGAAGAGGCTGGAATTATAAGGAAATGTGAATGGTGGTTTCCTCAAAATATATGAAAGATGAACCTCAAAAAGTTAGTTAATTGCACGAAGAAGAAGGAAATTTCAAATTGCAAATTGATAAGTAAGATGAATCCATATTTTGATTTTGATCCTAAAAATGAATTTGGATTTCAATTTTGTTCCCAAAAAATGAATCAAAGGTGTCAAAATTTGGTTAGGGTGAATTTTTTTTAGAAATTATAAACTTGTTAAAACTATGTCAAATAATCTGTATAAGGGGTCCAAAAGGGTCATTTTCAAATAATTTATTCATTTGTATTTTAGTGATCCCATAGCCTTCTAAAACAATAAATGTAGGTATCAATTCAATCACATCATTTCAAGCACAATAGGAGGCATAATTGACCTTGAGGCTACTATGCACCAACAAATAATAAAAAATTGGTCCAAAGTTTGATCTCATTGTGCTTGTATATATATATATATATATATATATGAGATATTATATTCAATGATATACTTTGTACACTTGGATCCCTATATATATATATATATACATCACATCACTTGAAAATGTAAAGTAAATTACTAAGAGTAAGCATGCCCATAACATGTGTATTGATAGGATAGGGATCCAAGTGTACAAAGTATATCATTGAATATAATATCTTTCTCGTACCATGATGTAGATGTATAACACTCGTAGTTGATATGAACTTCATGATAAAAAAATTTAGCATTTTGGATTGATTAGATATGATGTTAAGATTTATCCCTTGATGAAAATAAGAAAGAGTTATGATAAGAGAAATATTAAGAGATGATGAAGATAAGACTGAGAGGAGAATAAGTGACACCGGGATGATCAAGTTCAGTTGATGAAAAAGACTCTCTCTATTAACCAACTAGTCACATTGGCATTGTGAATTATAGTTGGCACAAGTATGCTATCATTGATTGGAAACCAATTGAGGAATGTTCAACTCTTGAGTACAGGTAGGTATCTTCACCAGTTTGCATGGATGAATAAGAGTAGGCTAATAACAATCCAGTCAACATGAGGAGTCATCATGATAATATGGAAGAAAAAGTAAGGAGAGAATTAAAATTAATCTTCTAGTCTGACAAGAATAGAGGAATGTAGAGAGGAAAAAGGAATTGATATGAGACCCATGCTAGACTGATAATGCTACCAATCTAGACCCTACAATGTAGGTGTCATGGGTCTCTCGTGAACTATTCAATGATTAAAATTCAAATTTGAACTCACCATTTTGAGTGGGATATTATTCATGGGATTTGATGCCCATAGCTTAAAAAGGGAAAATTCACGCATTCAAAATGCATGTGGTGTGAAGTGGAATGGGAAGTGTGTGTAAAAGGAACTAAGAAAGGAAGGGTTTCGTGTAAGCAAGATTTTGAGTTGAAGAATGAAGACCCATGCCTGACCAAAGGTAGTTGAGTATACTATGAAAGAAAGTAGAATAAGGAAAGGTAGGATGATAAAAAGATCACTAAGGACACCTATCAGATAAAGGGATTTCAAAATATCTCAAAGGTATTCAATGGAGATCTACTAAGTAGAAACATGCTATATATTTAGATAATATTTAATTTCTCTTTTACCATTGTAATGAAGTTATAAGATTCTAATAGAGCATGCTTCAATTGTAAGCATATGTTAAACCCTTTAACCAAATGCCTCATAGAAAGAGTGCTAAATCCTTTAACAAGTTGACCTTAATAGATTATTTTCAAATCTAATAGTTTACAGATATTCCTAACAAGATGTTTTCTTAGAAGGAACAAGTTGTAGCTCTTAACCAAGAAACCTTTTATCTATAGTAAAAGGCTAGTGGGTATATTTGTTAGAAACAATAGTCCACCAAGATAACTAAGAGGGGGGGGTGATTCAGTAATCCAAAAATTAAAACATTTATCTTCTTTAAAAAAACTTAACCATTCAACCAAAGTAAACAAAAACCATAATAAGATGCAAATAGACAATTACACCAGATATGTTGACTAGGGGAACCCTTGATTAGAGAGAAAACCCCGGTGGGAATGATGCCCACAAGCTGATGTACTAATATAAATATTCCTTGCTAGAGGATGGACCCTGTTAGGAGTCTATTACAACATTTAATACATAGAGTCCATGTTAGGAGACTTTGAATCCATGTTAAGAGATTCCAACCCTATTAGGAGTTGTGCCAAGCATGTTAAGAGTTGTAGTACAATGTATGCGAGAAGAGCCCACTACCCAAGCATGCAATTTCAACTACAAGAAGAGCTCACTACTCAAACATGTAATTTAATCTTATGTTCTTCTTTCCTTTGATATTTAAATTGAACCAAACACTGTTAGACCTTGTAGACCAGGTCACAAACCTCAGATCCAAATATCAAACCTCAGATCACACAATAAAACCTTGGCAATGAAGTTTCCATCACTTCCATTCTGCTCTACTCAACTTTGCATTTCACTCTTGTGCTGCTTACAAATTACATCTTCATGTCATCCACACATCTCTAATGATAAAGGAAAATGTCCTTCCTTTATACTAATTCCATAAAATAATTCCCTGAGTTTTCTGTTAGACCTTATCAATTAATCATTATAGGACCACATTAAGAACACATTACACTTAGTAATAACATCAATCTTTTTCCTTTCAACTTGAATAAATTTTTGTACATGTAATATTATGATGAGTGAGATTGACCACATCATCATCAACATGTCTTCTATACATCCTCAACCTTGATTCTCAGAATAACAATTCTGCTAAGAGATATAACAAGTTTACCAAAACATCCTTCTGTAAACTCTATCTCAGAACACACATCACCAAAACTTACATAACTTAGTCCAAACTTATCATTTCTTCATTTGACATTTATTGCATATACTAGATGCTCATAAGTATCTCTCAAAACCTTGGCTAGTGAGAATACTCAACTAGCCATCCATACCAACTTGATCTTTCTGCTGTTCTTCTGTCAGATACCACAGAAAACTGCTATGTTGACATCAATGACAAACTCAGTCATGAATGTAACATATTATCATAATAACACATATATAATAATACCCCATTGGAATATCATCAACATTCATGCTTCCAACAATCTCCTCCTTTGGCATTGATGGTAATATAGATGAAAAACATCTAGTTCCAAGAATACCAATAAGACTGTTAATCTTTCTTTTCAAATCCTCTTCATTAATCATTCTCCCATTGATATAACTCAATGTGCTTTCCATCAAACTATAATTTCATGTTGTACTTATCTTTCTTGTCTTTTCTTTCTCCTCATGATGTTCTTCCTCATGATCTTCTCCCCCATGATGTTTTTCATGTTGTACTTCTCCCCCATTGACATCAATGTCAAAGGTTTCAACAACCATCAAACTTTTGTAAAAAATGATTCTTACTAGCTCAAATGTCCAAAGACATTGTTCAAAACAATATTGAACAAGAGTCCTAGATGACTCTGTCTATCATAGATACTCCCCTATACAAGAAGCATCAACATTCAGTCCAGATAAACAATGGTGCTCTATTACACTAGACTAATGCATTCTTGCATCATCTACTCTGATGTAGGAAGGGGCATAACCCCTAGCATACCTTGCAAATACTCAAAAGTCTCTTTGGGAAGAGGCTTAGTGAATATATATATGCAATCTACTCTTTAGTGTTCACATACTCCAATTTGATTTCCATTTTTGCAACTTTCTCTCTCAACATGTGATACTTAACGTAAATGTGCTTAGTCCTTGAATGCAATACTAGATTCTTAAACATATTTACTATGCTTGTCTTGTCACAATGTATGACAACATGTTCACTAATTTATATCCTTATATCCTTCAACATCTGCTTCATCCAAAAAACATGATTACAATTGTTTGTTGTAGCAACATATTCTACTTTCATTGTACTTTTTGATGTACAATCCTACTTCTTTCTTAGCCAATAAACCAATCTTCCTCCAAGAAAGAAGGCTCCACCACTGGTGCTCTTTCTATCATCCATATTGCCTACCCAATCAACATTAGTATAAGAACTTAGAGTAAAATCATTAGATCTATCATTCCAAAATCTAAACTCTGATGTTCCTTTCAAATTTTTAAATATCCTTTTATTTGCTACATAATGTGCTTCTCTAGGATCAACTTGGAATCTTGCAACAAACTACATTTTCTATATTTGGCCTTGTGTGAGTCAGATATTACAAACCTCCAATCATAGATAACTTGTGTCCAGTTACCATAGGTATTCCAATGGGTTTACATGTTTCCAAACCAAGCCTTTTGAACAAATCCTTCAAACACTTAGTCTAATAAATAAATATTCCTTCTTTATTCTATACAATCTGCAATCCTATATAATATTTCATTTCTCCTATCATACTCATTTCAAATTCTTTCTTCATTTCTTCTTTGATATATCCAAGCTTTGTCAAATGCTTGTCCAACATTGTATACCAGGTTCTTGGTTCTTGCTTCAAACCATACAACACTATCTTTAGTTTGCATACTATGTCCTTATCATCTATCAGAGGAAAACCTTCAGGCTGCTCTATGTATACTTCTTCAAGTTCTCCATTTAGAAATGTTGGCTTGACATCCATATGATATACTTTGAATTTCTTTTGTAATGCATAGGCTAAGAATAATCTTACTTCTTCTATTCTAGCCACTGGAGCATAGGTCTCATCATAGTCTATTCCTTCTTGATGCGAATAACCTTTACATACCAATCTTGCCTTGTTTCTTACAACTTCACCTTGTTCCTCAATATCCATTTATTTTCTATCACATTCTTGTTTGCTAGTTGGGGACCAATCCCCATGTCTCATTCTTTACTATCTGATCCAATACCTCATTTATAGCTTGTTTCCAATGATCATCTTTACATGCTTCATTTGCATTCTTAGGTTCAACTTGAGATATCAAACATAGTTCTTCATTGACTTTTCTTCTTGTCATCACACCTTTATCTCTACTTTTGATGATCTATTCAGATGGGTGATTCTTTATCATATTCTTTCTTGAAGTGGGAGTTTCTATCTCAACTCTTGGCTCTACTGAAGGTTCTGAGCTTTGTTCCTATCTTGGCTCTCCTTCATTCTGAAAATCATTGTTAGTCTCAAGAAATAATTCATCATTCCTTGGGTTATTAACAACATCGTCATCTAAATTGTAATCAATCATTCTCTCTTGTTTCCTGAATTTCTCATCAATTCTTACATTTGCACGTTCCATAATAGTCTTAATTTTAGCTTATTGCATCTATAAGCCTTCCTTTTCAATGAATAACCAAGAAACATACCTTCATCACTTCTAGCATCAAACTTACCAATATCATCATCTCTTTTGATATAACTCTTACTACCAAAAAATTTGAAATACTTAACTATAGGTGAGTGAAAACCACAATTCATAAGGGGTTTTTTTGTGTCTTTCCTGGCATGTACTCTATTCAGAGTGTAGACTGTTGTATTCACAACTTCTCTCCAAAACATCTTGGATACTTCATTCTCAGCTAACATAGCTCTTGCTACTTTTGTTATTGACCTATTTCTTCTCTCTGCTATACTATTATGTTCATGGGTTCTCAACTCAACTCTTTCTTCTACTCTAGGATCATATCTTAGTTCTTCAATTTGATTCCCATTCTACAAATCATTTCTAATGATAACTTCCATACTTTCATGGTTAGCCTTAGGATCAATAATAGTTACCAAAGCCATATCTTTTATTACTTCCTTTTCCTTAACCATTTCAAGCTCATTATCACAATCTTTAAAGAATCTTTCCATACTTGCTTTAAATTCTTCATCTTCATCAGAAATCAAACTCTTTCTAGTTTTCCTTATTCTCTTAGGGCATGTAGATGAAAAATGACCAAACTCTTTACATGTCCAACAAACAAAAATTTTCATACCTTATGGTTCTCTCTTTGTAAGTAGATCAATAACTTCCTTTATCTTTATGTCTTCTTCGAATCTAGACTTATCTTTGCTTGAGCTTCTATTCTTTTGTATGCAACATAAGGGTTTTGGATTTGAAAAATCAATACTCTATTCTTTACAGAAGCCTGATAACTTATCAAAAATTTCCACCATCTAGGTGTCAAAATTCCCTATGCCAAACTTAGGACTATCTTTCCTAAACATGCTTGCCATGGATCTCCCAAAGTTGTTAAACTTTATCTTCAAGGACCTGATGCTCTGACACCAATTGTTAGAAACAATAGTCCACCAAGATAACTCGGGGGGGGGGTGGGTGGGTTGGGGGTGAATCAATTATCCAACAATTAAAATATTTATCTTCTTTAAAAAAAACTTAACCATTCAACCAAAGTAAACAAAAACTATAATAATAAGCACATAGACAATTACATCAGATATGTTGACTAGGGAAACCCTTGATCATAGTGAAAACCTTGGTGGGAATGATGCCCATAAGATGATGTACTAATATAAATATTCTTTTTTAGAGGATGGATGTTGTTAGGAGTCTATTACAAAATTTAGTACATAGAGTCCCTGTTAGGAGAATTTGAATCCATGTTAGGAGATTCCAACCCTGTTAGGAGTTGTAGTACAATGTATCCAAGACAAACCCACTGCCCAAACATGCAATTTCAACTACAAGAAGAGCTCACTGCTCAAACATATAATTTAATGTTATGTTCTTCTTTCCTTTTTTTTTTCAACCAAACCAAACACTGTCAAACTTTGTAGATTAGGTCATGAACCTTGGATCTAAATATCAAAACTCAGATCACACAATAAAACCTCGACAATGAAGTTTCCTTCACTTTCGCTCTTCTTAGCTCAACTTCACATTTCACTCTTGTGTTGCTTATAAATTACATCTTCATGTCATCCACACATCTCTAATGACAAAGGAAAATGTCCTTCCTTTAAACTGAGTCTATAAAATAATTCCCTGAGTTGGTTTTTAGACCTTCTCAATTAATCATTATAGGACCACATCAAGAACACATTACACTTAGAAATAACATCAATCTTCTACCTTTCAAGTTGAATAAATTTCTATACATGTAATATTATGACAAGCAAGCTTGACCATGTCATCGTCAACATGTCTTCTACACATCCTCAACCTTGATTCTTAGAATAACAGTTCTGCTAAGAGATATAACAAGTTTACCAGAACATGCCTCTGTAAACTCTATCTCGAAATAAATATCACCAAAACTTACATAACTTCTTCTAGACTTATCATTTATTTATCCAATGTTAACTACATATACTAGATTCTTATAAGTATCTCTCATAACCTTAGATAGTGAGAATACTCAACTAGCCATCTGTACCAACTTGATCTTTCCATTGTTCTTCTATCAAATACCACAAAAAACTACTATGTTGACATCAATGACAAACTCAGCCATGAATGTAACATATCTAAAATACTTCCCCATAGGAATATCATCAACATTCATGCTTCCAACAATATTATCCCCATCGTAGTTTTCATCCTCTCATCAAGGGTTTCCATGTATAAAATTCTATTTGTTTATTGATGAATGCTTTTCTATATAAGTTTATATGCTTTCACTTTGCTACATTCATAATTGTGCTATCTCTCAAGTGGCAGTTAATTAGTATATTTAAAGTGGTGTAAAGTTTAATCAGTTTAGAAGATGATACTAATTCACTGCCTCCTCAATACTAGTTGGGACCAATAATTGGTATCAGAGCCTAGACATTGAAAGTAGCAAGCCTCACAACTTGAGGGAAGATCAATCAATAGCCATCAAATACAGATAGCCATCAAATAAAGACAATTATACGAGGAAGTAATTGACACCATAGAAGATTTGAAAGAAAATATTAAGGAGTCCATTGTGAAGAAAATCAGTGAGATTCATGAAATCATTGAGAAAATGGAAGAGAAGAGTAGATCAGATGGATCTAAAGAAATTATCTTTGACCTCATGAATGCCAACAAGAAGTTGGGAAATTCATTTGCTAAGCTAATGAAAGAACTACAAGAAGCATAAAAAAGATTGAGTCAAGCATAAAAGGAGAAAAGCAATGAAACACAAACATTGGAAAATGTTAAAAGAGCACTAAGTGAAACCATGGAAACCAAGAAAGAGTATGAAGAAAATTCTAGACAAAAGGACCAATAGATTCAAAGGTTAACTAAGGAACTATGATACACCAATGAAAGAAATGAGAAGTAGAGAAAGTTTAATGACAACTCTAAGAAGTTAGATGGGAAACTCAATGCTCAAAGGAGGAAAAATGAAACAACTAGTCTTGGATATGAAGGGTTCAACAATACTGAAGGAGGAGAAGCATCTAAGAGAAAAACCTAGACCAAGTAAGGATAAGGGAAAAAATCATCTGAAGGTAAGAAACCTAAAAAACCAACTTATCAAATATATGTTGGTACAAAAAGGTTGCACCCAATGCAAAACAAACCTTTTATGGGTATTACAACACCTATCATAGCTATGGTCACTCTTCGCAAGAGTTTAGGTCTCACACTCAAGAGAAAGGGGTTGATGGGTACTTTTACTACTATAACAAGTATAGACACAAGGTTGAGGTATGGATCAAGACTGTAGACAAATCAACAATCCCCAAGGACTTCAAATACTGGATGGAAGAACAAAACCAACATGCTTGTACATTCTACCTATGAAAAAATAGGATATACTGACGATCACTAGCAATACAGAACCAGTCAAATAAATTACACAAGACCATGGAAAGGAACAAGCATGACTTGTTACCATTGCAACAAGACATGACATATTACCAAAGATTGCAAATCAAGGAAAGGAGGCCAAGTGCAAAACTTGGATAAGGAAAAAAAGATCAAGATGGTGGACAAGGAGGAAGTCAAAAAGGACTTCAACAAGGTATGGATAAGAAAGAAAAACAAGAACAAAGAGGTCAAGTCTGAAGAAGTAGAGAGCTCACTTGTTGGTGGTGAGACTTTTGTGACAATCTAAGCTAGTCCTAGCCTAAAAAGGGTTTCCAACCAAATGATATACCATTCACTGGTCCCCTATTAAAAATTGGCAAAAGGAAATGCAATACAAGAAAAAGGAACCTATATCAAGGTAGGATAGTGTTGGGATTAAGACCATTGCTTCATGGAACATATGCATTAAATGCAAAAGGTTAGGTAGGTAAGTACTATGTTTACCTTTTCTCATTAACAAAAACCTAGCTATAGATCAAATAATATAAATAGGTCAAGATGGGATTGATCGATTACCTTGCAAATAAAATTCTTGTGCTACGACAAAAATTAAGAAAACCTAGTTGAATAACTTAGCACCATCCCCACCACCAATGAGATATCTAAAACCTACAAAAGTATAGAAGACCACACTTTGAGAAATAAATCAATTCAAAAGGGAAAAATTCCATACAAATTTCACAAGACTATGCTCGTTAGCAATGAAGAAATTCCACAACCACAAAATATGGGCACCTCATTGAAAGGAGATACAAACAACTAGGTAGAAACACTATCCTCATTGCCTACAAATGTTCTAGTTGTATAAGATGTAAGTGCATATCTAAATAAAAAAATTATGGAACTAAAAGAAGATAAAGTCTATGAAGTGTTCCCCACATTTCTAAAAGATGGTAAAATGAAGAAGGAGAAATGACGACTATTGAAAACTACTCTACACTGAGTAATAGAGTTTGTTGACTTCATCCAAGAAGATTTGGTAAGAATTGTACTAAGTAGAGTACATGGGAACTACATAAGGCTTTATTAACCCTATGAAATCACAAAAAGGTTTATACTTAAGGTAATAGGAATCAATGGCTTAGGAGAAAAGCTTAATTTAGACAAGGAAATACTTGATGAAGTGTCCAAAAAGACATGAGAAAATGAAGAAGGTTGAACATTAGCTATAGAAGAAATCTGTGACCCTGAAATAAGATTTTCTCCCATGGAAATTTCTTATAGACTTTTCTTTTTAATAAAATTCAGTAGTGTTCCCTGTGGAGTAGTACACATGACTTACCAAATCATTCACGAGGGGGCACAACTTGATTTAAGTGGATGGTTGCATGAGAAACTAATGATGAATATGAAAAAGATCAAATAGAATCCTAAAGTACAATCATTCAAATTTAGGGCTCTCCTGGTATGTATATTGTTCTATTTCATGAGAGAAACTCTAAGACAAGATCAAGTCATGTGGGTAACTGATAAGCCAATTTGTGAACAAATTCATAAAGAATACATGATGTTAAGGTAATGATAAATATGTTCACTTCAAGACATATATTGATATATTTAGGGATATACTGAGGAAAAGAAAGAGAAGTATGCTTCCCTACCAACATCAACTATTACATGATAGAAATAGTGAAGCTCTGAACTCACTAGATCATTTCATTATAGTATGAGGTAATAGATGAAGAAGAAAAAGTAGGTGTAGATAGAATACTATATATGCCTTTTGATGATATGCTACTAGCACATGACACCAACACAATGAGAAGAAGCACCCCAACCAAAATTGAAAAGGAAAAGGAATATAATAGAAGAGAAGCCAAAAGAATAAGCAAGAGGAAGGAAGGAACTAACATCAAGACCACAAAACCTAAGAAATAGATAGGTGGTGAGGAAGATAATGACTTATAAAAATAAACTACCTCACCTGAACTAGAGTCAAGTGACAAAGATGAAAGAAAAAATCTAGGAATATGGAAGAAGGGGTAAATGAGAAGGCCACACCTACACAATAGAGACCAAACCCAAGAATTGCAAAACTAGTAAGAAAAAGTAACCCCACTCCTCCACTTTTGATTGATGATATACTAAGTGACATGATAAATAATGAAAACTAAAACACTATAAGGTACATATATGCTCTTATGAGAAAGAAAGATCACAACAATTTCATAAGTATAGTGCTAGTCAATATGAGGGTCTATAATAGGACACCAAAAATGGTAAAGAAGGATCTACTAAAAGAACTAGCAAATGTTATTGTCAAGAAATAGAAAATTAGAGTCACACAACTGAAGGGAATACTTGGTGATGCATTGGAAAATGTCATAATAAAATATGCACTAGTAGAAATAAAAACATGTGTCAAGATATATATTGAAAAACTCTTAACACAAGAAAAAATTGCACTAGTCACAATAGCAAGGGAAAGAGAAATGTTTGAAAAAATAATATAAGATTGGAAATGGATAACCAAGAAAGAAGAGATAGTATGTGTATGGAAGCTGAAAAAATAAGTAAAAGATATGACCATACCATATCCAAACAAAAAAGGAAAGAAAAAGATAATTGTGTCTATTAGAACCAATATAGGAGTAGAAGTTGAAGGATATCTCGAGGAGTTAGATGAAGAATCTATCAATTCTTTGACCTCACCAAGAAAATTATAATATACAAAAGTGCATAATGAAATAGTCATAGAAAGAAAAAGGAAGTCACAAGCAACATTAGTCACACATGTGATAGTTGATGCCTCCAAGGCAGCTAAGGAACAACTAGTAGCACACACGAAGAAATAACACTCAACTCAATACAAGGAGAGGCAACAAGAAGGTGACACTCAACTAAGAAAAACAACATAAACCCAACATAAGGAGAAATTTTAATCATTTGAGATCACTGAGGAAGGAGTAAAAGGCCAAGAAAGTCCAAAAGAGGATGAAACCTCAAAATCTACACAAGAGAAATAAGATACATTGAAGGATGAAACCTCAAAATCATGAAAAGAAAGCTACAAATGGGAAGCACAAAGTGTGAAAAATCTAAAGGAAAAAGGGTGATGAGAAGAAGAACACCATCCTCATCGTCTTTATCTTTAATCTCTGAAGATAAAGGATAATTGTTTGAGTTGCATACTTAGGAAGTGGAGAATCCTGAGACAATTCAAAGTGCATTAGATATGTATGCAGGTAGTTTGAAGGAATGGAGTAATAAATAATTGAATCAACATAATCTTTTATTGAGGAAGCTCACCAAAGCTAAGAAAAAAAGTTTGCATAAAGAATGTGCACATACTCTAATCAAAGCAAAGAAGTTGATAGCAAGAATAATTAGTGATGTGAAAAATGACGTTACCACTGATCTTATTGATCAACTAAGGCACATCTTAAAGAACATAAATATCAGTGATGGAATAGGTTCACTCAACTTGCAGAAGCCAAGAACATTGCAGTTGAATTATTGAAGGACATCTCTCCAATCCTTTAATATATCTTAGATTCATAGAAATTTTTGATAGATCTAAATGACTTAGTGAAAAAATCTCATCAAGAACTACAGGTCGCTCAAACATCCTTTAATTTATTGACTAGTTTAGAAGGTGCATACGTTGGTCAAATTCAAGACAAACATCATTTGATCAACTGGGTTAGTACAATACAACACCAATGGAAGTCCACCCTATTCAAGTTACAATATTTCTTATTTCCCATAATAGGGATTATTCAAGAACATATCGTAGAGGTAGATATCCTTAGATCTTTGATACATGATTGAAGAAAAGGAACAACACCTACCAATGATCATTAGCCACCTGGAAGACATGGTTGGAAACTCCAAAGGCTACATACCCTTTGTCATTGATGAAAAAAAGGGGGAGATTATTAATGAATAGTGTAAGGGGGACATGAAAAGTGAAGAGGGAGATGAAGGAAATGATGAAAGGAGGAGATGGAAAAAAAAGAGGAAGATCAAGGAAAGGGGGAGTTGATCAATGTAAACAAGAGAAGAGAAGATGAAGATTCCAAAAAGAAGAAAATAAAAAGGAAATTTGGCCATGAAGACAATTGCGATAAGAAAGCACATCATAAAGGTGTCACAAAATTGTAACTTGGAAAGAGGTGCAGGAAAATAGTTAAGTTAGATCATCAATAAATATTCTACCACTATCCAACCCCACCAAGGTATATCTTTTTCCATCAATGCCAAAGGGGAAGATTGTTGACCAACTGGTCACATTGGCATTGTGAAATATAATTGGCATTTAGGGGGAAAAGGGAGACACTTTAAATAGGACTATAAGTAACCCTAATTTTGGGGCACTAAGCCATTCAAATACATAGGAAAGGAAAAGAGAGGAATTTCGAAATATAATTCCACTTATGATCCAAATTAGATTAGCTAGAACCCAAAGGAAGAAGGGAAACAATAATGAATTCAAATTATAAAGGGGAATGCAATACAATGAAATGTACTCTTTTTCCCTTGATATGATAGTGTGAATGTGAAATTGAACTAATTGCTTAAATAGTGTAATTTTTGATGCTATGCAAACACAATTAGCCCAATTAAGATATAGATATAAGGTAAAGATATGAAAGGAAATAAAAAATAAAAGACTCCTTGAAATGTGCAGAGGAAGATGAATTTTAGCTCCAAAACTCACATATCTGAACTATTTTTGAATATCCGACGGCAAATTTCAAAATAAAATGACAAAAGAAACAAAACCCAAAAATCTCCCTGGAAAGGGAAACTAAAGGACTAGGCTAACTTGAAAGGATGTCCTATAACTAGGTTGACATAGTTCAGTGACTTGAAAATCACTTCCTCAAAAAGCCCTCGAAAAGTAGGTTTTAGATTTGTAAGCTCTAACTGGTATCCTGTAGATAAACACATAAAAGGGGTTTTTATTGGGGGAGGGATTTCCTTGGTCAAGCCCTAGGTTATGGAATCAACTGTAAATGATATATTTAAATTTAAAGGAAGTAATATAAGTGTAAATATTCACCTTGCTTGTAGAAACCTTTGTCAGTAAGAATTTATCATGATGTATGTTGTAGATCTTGAACTTGGTAAGAAGGATGTAATATATCTCCACAATTGCAATGGATTTACCATAATCCCATCATGGTGCCATGAATTTGAATGTGCATCAATGAAGAAGGTAATGAATTCTTCAATCTAGATCTCCTCCCTTGATGACTGACAGTAAGCTAGATCTTGAAGAGGAAATGCTCACAAAGAATCCTTGAATGAGTGCTTGAAGAAAATTTATTTCTTGAATACTTGAATGCATTGATCTTTATAATGCCTTGAGTGCTTAATGATTTTTGAATGCTTGATGTAAAAATGAATCCCCTGAGCCTTCTTTTATGCTAGTTTCCTAGTAGGAAAATAATTAAAGGCTAACTTAGACTAACTATTAAATAGAGAGTTAATTGTAGGCCGACTGTTAAGAAAAGAGTTAACTATAGTTGGACTATTAAGATGAGAGTTAACTGGAGAGTAAATTGTAGGCCAACGAGAGAGTAGAATTTATTGATTGGAAAACTTGAGGACTTTTGGGCCACAAACCCTACAACCACTAGGGACTAGGTTAACTTTGGTTGACCTAGTCTTGGACTAGGTTGAGGTTGAATTGATCCTAAACAGACTAGGTTGAATTGGTTAGAATATTCTAGGGGAAGGGACATGTAGGCCTCATAAAGCTCCAGAAGAGGGTGGAGGTGAAATTGGAGGATAAAAAATTGATTAGGATATATGTTCAAAAAGGTGACAAAATGACACCTAGAAGACCATGTTGGAAGGAAATAGATCATGAATAAGCATGAAATGGAAGGGGAAATGAGAAAAGGAGACATCAAGCACATGTATATTCATGGTCCAAGAAAGGAATCATAGATAAGGTATTACAAGGTCTTAAAATGCAAGTGCGTCCATTTTAAGACTGTACATTTAGCCCCCACTATAGTAGGAGTATGAGTTGCCTCAAAATCATGGTCAAGTAGATCAAAAGTGAAAGATGATCTTATCACAACTTATGAGACAAATAAATCATCAAGCTAGGAATAATGCATAGATTTGAAGATAACCCACAAATCATACCAAGCCAGAAAGGCTAAAGTACTCTAAGCCATACTCAAAATCTATATTTTCCCCTAAGGAACTTGATTCTTCATCATATCCCAAAATCATAATAAAAGAGATGCTATTAAAAATAAATAAAGAGAGAGAAGGGGGCGTGATCAACTTTCCCAATAAGGTTTGTATTCCTTATTGTGAAACACACAAAAGGGGATATGATTGAATAGTCTAGTGGGCTTGTGTTCCCAATAGTCAATAAAATGAGGTAGGACCAAATGGACTGACATTCTTATGTTCCCTATAGTTAATCCCATAAAGAAAGAAAGGAGGAGGACTAAATGGTCTAACGAATTTGTGTTCCAAATAGTCAGTCCCACATATTTTCTTTATAGATGATATTGTACTCTTATATCACAAGAATAATTTGTGTATGTGCTAGGATAGGTCAAATGGTCTAGCAAGTGTGTGTAGCATGCTAGTCAACCAATCCAAGACATGTATAAAGAAAGAGTAGTAGCCTTAGCAATTTGTGTCATGCTAGTGTACTCTATATGGTGTGTTTAAAAAATAAAATCATATAAAAAGGATAAGGGGACCATGTATTCCCCCCCCCCCCCCCCCCCCCCCCCCCCCTTAAGATGGGAAAATAATTTCTTATTTTTGCATCTTAAGGAAGACATGAAGAAGGATAATTTTTTTTTAGCATCAAGATAGTATCCACAAGTAACACCTAGTCCAAACTAAAGGGGTCAAACATCCTATGAGGTCATGGAATGGTAGAATGTAGAGACACCATGCAAGAAGTGAAAAAAGAAATCCTTGAAAAAAAAAAAGGATACACTATTATGAGGCTCCCATGTTAGTAATCTAGCTACTATGAAAATCCAATTGAGAATAATGAAAGATTGGATTTGTCATGATAAACAAATAACATAAAGCTAAAGGAAAAAATGCATCAATGAGAAAAAAGGACATGATTCTCTTTCCCCCCAGGTATAGGAATAAGAGAAGAGGAAACATACCTATTATGCACTAAAAAAGTAAACCATATATGACAATGAGCCCTCAGAAAGAAGGTCAACAATGTTACATGGCATAGATAAACATAATAGGGAATTTATAATGCCCTACCTATTAGATTGTAGTGATTGATTAGGAAAGTACTGTACATACTTCATAAATTTTTTATAACACCCTATTTTATCAGGATTTTGGACTGACATGTAATTATTAATTATAACCCTAAAGCGGTTAAAATACTTGTATAAAAGGGCTTAGGGTCAGGGATTGTTTCATAAGTTGTGATGCGAAATTGGTTCTTGCAACAGTATTGAGCTGTAAGGGATTACAGATTGTAATTAGGTTGTAATCATTGGATCATAAAAATATTGGACTTGTTTTTTGGTGGACATAGCCTAGGGATTGGGTGAACCACGTTAAATCTTGGTGCCTTATGTTCTTTTCTGTGTGATCTGTTATTGGTTATATTTGCATGTAATTGTTATTTCTGTCTGTGGTTTAATCCTAACAAGTGGTATCAGAGCCTAGTTTTTTTTTTAGTCACCCTCTATAGGAAAGTCTCATAGTTGAGTGGGAGCAATGGTAGATGAGGGTAAGTTGAGGGTTGATAGGTTTAATGGGCAGAACTTTCAGTTATGGAAGATGCAAATGGAAGACTATCTGTATCAAAAGGATTTATGGAAGCCATTGGAAGGCAAAGCCAAGAATCAGGGATCTATGTCAAATGATGAATGAGATATTTTGGACATAAAGACACTTGGAAGAATTCAATTATGTTTGGCACCATCGATGGCATTTAATATTATAGAAGCAAAGATGATAAAAGAATTGATGAAAACCCTAGCAACACTATATGAAAAGCCCTTTGCTTCAAACAAGGTATTTCTCATGAAGCGTTTATTTAATATGAAAATGGTAGAAGGTGGATCTATTACAGATCATTTAAATGAGTTTAATATTATTACTAGTCAGTTATCTTCTGTGGGTATCAATTTTGAAGAAGAAATTAGGGCTCTCTTGATTTTGTGGTCTTTGCTTGAAAGTTGGAATGGCTTGGTAATGGCTGTGAGTGATTATGTTCCTAGATCTAGTACCCTAAAATATGATGATGTGATCAATGTTATTCTGAGTGAGGAAACTTGTAGGAAAACCTCAGGTGGATCTACATCAGAAAGTTCTTTGAATGCACAAAGCAGGGGTAGAACGATTGAGAGAGGAAGTAATTCTAGAAATTGTGAGAAATCAAGAAGAAAGTCAAAGGGGAGGAGGTCTCAATCGAGAGGACCAAATGACTGCTAGTAATATGGGAAACCAAGCAACAAAAAGAAAGATTGCTGGATTCGAAAGAAAAATGAAGAAGATAAATTAGATGGAGACAAGGAGGCAAATGTGGTAAGTAACAAATTCGAAGAGGATGCTTTGCTTCTGTCTTTCAAAAGTGTTGATGATTCATGGGTTTTAGATTTTGGTGCTTCATTTCATACTACACCTCATAGAGGTTATTTCATTGATTATGTCCAAGGGGATTTTGGGCTTGTTTATTTTGGGGATAATGAACCCTGTTAGATTCTTGGAAAGGGAAAAATTAAGATTAAGTTGTTGAATGGGAATCATTGGCTACTACATGAGGTAAGACATGTTCCAAGGCTGAGTAGGAATTTAATTTTAATAGGGAAACTCGATGATGAGGATTGTGTAGTTACTTATAATGATAAAAATTGGAAGGTTTCAAAAGGTTCCCTTGTAGTAGCAAAAGGTATGAAAGTAGGAACCTTATATCTTTGTACAGATCATATTGTTCCTTCTACTTTAGTTTATTTAGAGAAAAATGAATGTTCAAAAAAATTGTTGTAGTTGAGCAGGAAGAACAAATAGCTGCTGTAGATTTTGATACAACGTTGTGGCACAATAGACTTGGGCACATGAGTGAGAAAGGTATGAAAGTACTTCATTCAAGGAAAGTTTTACCAGGTCTGAAATGTGTTAATATGGATTTCTGTGAAAGTTGTGTATGGAAAACAAAAGAGAGTGTGTTTTGTAAAGACTGAGAAGGAAAATAAAAAGGAGAAGTTAGAGCTTGTGCATACAGATGTATGGGGACCAACTTAGGTATCTTCCCTTGGTGGCTCTCATTATTATGTTACATTTATTGATGACACAACTAGAAAGGTATGGGTTTATTTCCTTAGACAAAAATCTGATGTATTTCAAACTTTTAAAAATGGAAATGCTTGGTTGAAAATGAGATTGGTAAGAAATTAAAATGTCTTAGATCTGATAATGGTGGTGAGTATTGCGATCATGAATTTGAAGATTATTGCTCCACTAATGGTATTAGTAGATATAGAACTATTCCAAGGACTCTACAGGAAAATGGAGTGGCTGAACGTATGAATAGGACCATAATGGAGCGCGCAAGGAGCATGAGGTTACATGCTGGGTTGCCCTTACACATGTGGAAAAAGGCTATCAATACTACTGTATATTTGATTAATAGAGGCCCCTCTACTCCTTTGGGCTATGGTATTCCAAAGGAAGCATGGACTGGTAAGAAGGTGAGTTATTCTTTTCTCAAAACCTTCGATTGTGAAGCATTTGCTCACATAAATTATGAAAATAGAACCAAGCTAGAAGCTAAATCAAAGAAATGTGTATTTTTTGGATATGACATTAATGAGTTTGGTTATGGATTTGGGATTTTGAAAATCATAAAATTTTAAGAAGCAGGGATGTCATATTCAATGAGAAAGTGTTGTACAAAGATCTGTTGCAGCAACATGAGAAGAAAGAAGATGATTATGTAGTGCTAGATGATACTACAAAAGCTAATGTTCTAGCCATTCCTCATGATGTGCAACAATCACAACAAAAAATACCACACACACCAGTGAATGTCAGATGGTCAACAAGGAAAATTAGACCTCCACAAAGATTTTCTCCCTCTTTGTATTCTATTTTACTTATTGATGCTGGTGAACCTGAAAGTTATGATGAAGCTATGTAGGTGGATACTAAGATTCAATGAGAGTCTACAATGAAAGGTGAAATGGACTCTTTGCTAAAGAATAAGACATGGGATTTGTGCAAGTTGCCTACAGGTAAAAAGGCTTTACAAGATAAGTGGGTTTACAGGTTGAAAGAAGAGGAAGGGGGTAAGAAAAGATTTAAAGCCATGTTAGTTGTAAAAAGATTTGCATAGGAAAAGGGAATTGATTTTGATGAGATATTTTCTCCTGTTGTTAAAATGACTTCTATCCATACTATTTTAAGTGTAGTGGCTAATGAAGATTTGCATTTAGAGCAGCTGGATGTTAAAATAGCCTTCCTTCATGGTGATTTGGATGAAGAGATATATATGGCTCAACCACAAGGATTTGTGGTCAAAGGTAAGGAGAACTTAGTGTGAAAATTGAAGAAAAGTTTATATGGCTTGAAGCAAGCACCTCAGCAATGGTATCTAAAATTTGACAATTTTATGCATGAACATGGTTATAGTAGGTGCCATTCAGATCATTGTGTCTACTTAAGAGGTTGGATGATGATAGCTACATTATTTTATGTTTATATGTTGATGATATGCTTGTACCTGGGTCTAACATGGATCACATTAAGGGGCTGAAATGCCAATTAACACATGCATTTGCTATGAAGGATTTGGGGGCAGAAAAAAAAATCCTTGGTGTGAAGATTTGCAAAGATAGGAAGAACAGAACATTGATGCTATCTTAGGCTAATTATGTTGAAAAGGTGTTGCAACATTTCTCTATGGAGAATGCTAAAGCTATCAACACACCATTACTTGGTCATTTGAAGTTGACTAAGAAGATGTGTCCCAAGACACAAGAAGAAGATGATAAGATGTCCAAGGTACGCTATGATTTAGCTATAGGAAGCTTGATGTATGCTATGGTATGTAGTAGGCTAGATATTGCACATGTAGTGGGAGTCGTTAGCAAGTATATGAGTCATCTAGGAATTGAGCATTGGAATGCAGTCAAATGGATTCTTAGATATTTGGGAGGAACATCTAATAAGTGTTTACACTTTGGGGGCTCTACTACTGATTTGGAAGGCTATGTTGACTTATATTTGGTAGGGGATATTGATACTAGGTGGAGTACTATAGGTTATGTCTTTACTGTTGGTGAGGTAGCTGTGAGCTAGGTTTCTAGGTTACAAAAGGTTAATGCTTTATCTACTACAAAGGCAGAGTATGTAGCTACTACAAAGGTAGCCAAGGAGATGATATGGCTTCAGTTCTTCTTGGAAGAATTGGGACATCCTCAGAAGGATAATTATTTGTTCACAGATAGTAAGAGTGCAATTCATCTTGTAAAGAATTTAGCTCTACATTCAAAGACCAAACACATATAGTTGCGGTACCATTTCATTTGATCAATTTTTGAGGATGGACAATTAAAGCTGGAGAAGATACATACCAATGACAATCCAACAGATATGTTGAAAAAGGTAGTAATAAGGGAGGAGTTGAAATTCTCTTTAGCTTCGATTGTTCTTCTAGACTGAACATGAATAAAATAATAGTAGAGTCTAGGGTGGTTTGATCTAGTGGAAGCCCCATGTGGTAGCGGTATTGCTACAGGATTAGTCTCTAAGTGGGAGATTGTTGTTTAATGTGGAGCCTGATCAGTCTCCAAGTGGGGACTGTTAGATTGTGGTGACTGATCAAGAAAGTATTGTACATACTTCATAAATTAAAAAAAATTGGGCCCTATTTTATCGAGATTTTGGGCTGACATGTAATTATTAATTATAACCCTAAAGTGGTTAAAATACTTGTATAAAAGGGCTTAGGGTTAGGATTGTTTCATAAGTTGTGATGTGAAATTGGTTCTTATGGTGGTATTGAGCTACAAGTGATTACGAATTGTAATCAGGTTGTAATCACTAGATCATAAAAATATTGGACTTGTTGTTTGATGGACATAGCCCAGGGATTGGGTGAACCATGTTAAATCTTGATACCTTGTGTTCTTTTCTGTGTGATCTATTATTTTTTATTATTGGTTATATTTGCATATAATTGTTAATTTTGTCTGTGATTTAATCCTAACACTGCCATGTGACCCAAAAGAAGTTAACCTAAACTTTTACTAAGTTTGTCAAACATTTTAAAAAAAAAGATAATAACTTAACAACAATAGAATAATATAACTGAAGCAATTAACATATACTCATACATCAAAAACACATAAATAGGTTACAACTCTTAAGGATCCCATGACATTGAGTCAAATTTAAGTTTAATTAATAATAAATCTAATATATAATAAATCCACATCAAATAATAATATACCAGTATGAGACCATTTAAATAATATACAATTATATATGATGCCACTTGGCAATAAACAAAATACACAATCATCCACTGTATAGGTCATAGGGTATGAAAGGCCAAAATAATATACATCATGAAATAAATTACATCATCTTGTAAGATCTATGAAATTAAATACAATACACTAAGTATAACCATCCATCATAGAAATACAAGAATAGATAGGAAGGAACATCTGCACAAACACATCCAACAGTGGCATCTGACGATCAGATCTCAATGGTATAAGAAAAAGCACTACCACTTCACCTTATGGAACCCAAAAAGGTCCACTCCCACCATGTTCAGGAGATAGTCTCAAGTCCCAAATAGGGTAACAAACTCAATAATCAAATCCAACATTGATGCAGGAGCATCTTGGGTTGCCTTGTTATCTTGCTCATTTTTTTGTTCATTCTACAATTTCTTCATGTGCTAAGTTACTGTAGCAATTTCTTTATGTGACAAGTTTTGCTAAGTGTTTCTTCATGTGTTGAGTTACCCAATGTATGCCAAGTGTCAGTATTTGAACGTGATTTTTGCAGCTGACTTGCGAGATTTATTTTGTTCGTGACATTTATGTTAAGATCTTTTCTTGGGATGAGTCTAGACTATTTTTGGGTTGGCCTTCCTCTTATGTAATGTATTAGAATAATCTATAAGCTATTTTGGCAAGTATATATAGAGTGATTAGGCTTAGAGTTAGGCAAGTTGAAGGGGAAAAAATTTTAGAGCAGAACTGCAGGTGCATATTTGCTGTTCAATCTTTGTAAGTGAATGTATTGTAGTTGGCCATAACCTAGAAGGCCTTATAGCTGGGCATGTATGTTGAATATTTGAAGAATCAATAAAATTTTTTTTTCTTCTTTCTCCTTTGGTTGTTGTCCTTTGTGTTTTCTTCCATTGTGTTAACTCTTGCAGGGTAGTTTGGATAGTTAGGTGAGATTTTGGCCCTAGTTATTTACTATTTTACTGTGTTAGTTGGTATCAGAGCTTGAGGTTCATCCATGTGGAGATTGGATCATGTAGAAATCTAATTTGGATTTGGTTGTAGGGTGGAAGATTTTTGAATTTAACCTATAACTTGCAAAGGGTTATGATCTTGCAGGAACTATATTTGTAAAGATGGTTTGTGGTAGAGGAACTAATGTTGATAATGCTATATTGGATCAGTTGAGACAAATTGCAGCCAGATTAGATGTTGTAGAGATAGCCCAGAGGAGAGGAGTGCATCTTGAAGATGTGAGTGATGATGAAGTAGTAGCACCAAATCATAATCCAGAACCTAAAGAAGATAAAGGCGAGGAAAGATTGTTACAAGTGTTGTCTAGGGAAAATTCAAAGCCTGATGTAGAAGTTGTTCCCTATGATGGAAAATTGGATACCAATGTTGTGTTAGATTGGATCTTTGATATGGAGAAGTTTTTTGAGTATGAAATCACTCTTGATAACAGAAAGGTGAAGATTGCAGTCACTAGGCTGAAAGGTCATGCATCACTATGGTGTGAGCACTTGCAAACTAATAGACAAAGGAGAGGAAAGGAGAAGATGAAAACTTTGCCAAAGATGGTGAACAATGTAAAGAAAAAATTCCTTCTTTCTGATTACCAAGTTAGCTTGTTGAGAAAAATGCAAAATTTGAAACAAAAGGACATGACTATGAAAGAATATACTGAGGAATTCTATAGATTAGACATCAGATCTGGACATATGGATGATGATGTTGAGAAAATTGCAAGGTACATTAATGGCTTGAGATCTAGAATACAAGATGACATAAGTTTTGTGAAGTTGGAAAGTGTAGAAGAAGCATATCAATATGCCTTAAAAGCTAAGGAGATCTTGACAAAGAAGCATGAACAAAGACAAAGAGGTAGAGGTGGTAGATTCCAAAGAAGAAAAGGTAGATCTTATGGAGAAAGTGGTAGATATAACAATTCTATGTAGGATAAAGGCAAATCTGAATAGAAGAATGATGACAAAGGAAAGACCAAATGGAAATGTGGTAATTCTTACCGAGAAGGCACTAATTCTTACCGAGGAAGAGGTAATTCTTATTCTAGAGGTGGATTTCATGGTAATTGTTTTAGATGTGGCAAAGAAGGGCATATATCTTTTGAATGTAGATCCTCTCAAAATGGGCAAAATAATTGAAATGTTGTGATTCAAGAAGATGATGAAGGTTCACCAAGTGGACTTGAGACTAGAGAAAATCTGATGGTGAGAAGAACTTTATGTAATAAGGGAAGTGATGAGGAACCTATTTTAAGGAGGAGTCTATTCAAGACAACACGTAAGATGGCTGGAAAATGCTACAAAGTGATCATTAACAGTGGAAGTTCTACAAATCTGGCATCAGAAGAGTTGGTTACCAAGTTGTAGTTGCATAGGCTAAAACATCCCAAACCTTACCATGTTTCATGGATCAAAGATGAGCATAAGATATTGGTAAGTGAACGATGCCTTGTGAAATTCAAAATTGGACACTACTTTCATGAAGTTTTGTGTGATATTATGCCCATGGATTGTTGTCATATTTTGTTGGGTAGACCTTGACAATATGATAGATATGCTTTACATGATGGAAGATTAAATCAATATACTCTTTGGAAAAATAGGAAGAAACAAACATTGCTACCTTTGATTGAAAGTACATATGAGGTTAATTGTACTGCTATAAAAATTTGTGTGGTTAATGGGAAAAAATTTGAAAAGGAAATGAAAAAGAATCAAGTCTATTTTGCTATAATTCCAAGAAAATCAATTTTTGTCAATGGAGACCAAGTGTAAGAAAATAGTGTTAATCGAGTGCCAGTCATTGGTGACCGAGTGATAGATGGTAGTATTAACCGAGTGCTAGAAGAAATTGCAGAGTTTTTGAATGAGTATATAGACCTTATTGCTGATGATATCCCTGATGGTTTACCTCCTGTAACAAGTATAAGTCATTGTATGGATCTGATTCTTAGAGCTAGTTTTCCAAACAAAACACCATATAGATTGACACCTGTAGAGAATGAAGAACTTAACAGACAAGTGCATGAGTTGTTGCAAAAAAGTTTGATTAGAGAAAGCTTGAGTCCATGTGCTGTACCTACTGCATTAGCATCTAAAAATAATGGAGAATGGAGAATGTGTACTGATTCTAGAGCCATTAACAAGATAACAGTGAAATATAGGTTTCCTATGCCAAGGATGGATGACATAATGGATTGTTTGAGTGGAGCATCATATTTTACCAAGATTGATTTGAAGAGTGGCTATCATCAGATTAGAATCAGAGAAGGTGATGAATGGAAGACTGCTTTCAAGACAAAAGAAGGTTTGTATGAATAGTTGGTTATGCCTTTTGGTTTGACTAATGCACCTAGTACTTTCATGAGGTTGATGAATGAAGTTCTGAAAAGATTTTTGGGTAAGTTTGTGATTGTTTATTTGGATGATATTCTGATATTCAGCAAGACTAAGGAAGAAAATCTTGAGCATATTGGACAAGTATTGCAGAGGTTGAAAGAGGAAAAGTTGCTGATTAATATGAAAAAGTGTTCTTTTATGCAAGAGGAGATTGTGTATTTGGGATTTGTGATTTCAACTGATGGATTGAAGATGGATCTTGAGAAGGTTAAAGCAAATTTGAAATGGCCTACACCAGAGAATGTAAGTGAGGTAAGATCATTTCATGGTTTGGCTAGTTTTTATAGAATGTTTATAAAGAATATCAGTGTTGTTTGCAATGCTATGACTGAGAAAATGAGGGGAGATAAAAAGAAATTCAAGTGGACACATGGAGCTGATAAGATTTTTGAGACTTTGAAATAAAAAGTTGCTGAATTACCTGTATTGGCTTTACTTGATTTCAACAAAATATTTCAAGTTGAATGTGATGCAAGTGGTAATGCAATAGGAGTTGCATTAAGTCAAGAAAGTAAGCCTATTGCTTTCTTTAGTGAAAATTTGAATGATGCTAAAAAGAAATATTCTGTGTATGATCAAGAATTTTATGCTATTGTTCAAGTATTGAAGAAGTGGGGAAATTATTTGATGCCAAAGGAGTTTGTGTTGTATATTGATCATAAAGCTTTACAATACTTGGAAAGTCAACATAAATTGAATCAAAGACATATGAAGTGGGTTGAGTATTTTTAGAGTTTTACATTTGTCATTAAGCAAAAGAGTGGAGTTACTAATAGAATTGATGATGCATTAAGTAGAAGACATTCTTTGTTGACTGAAATGAAGGTTGAAGTTCTTGGTTTTGATGAGATGAAAGAGTTATTTGATGTTGATCCTAGTTTTTTTGAGGCATGGAGAGAGTGTAGAGTGCCAAATCTGACAGATCACGTAAGTAAGTATGATGAGTACTTCATTCAAGAAGATATGTTGTTCAAAGGTATTTAGTTGTGTATTCCTAGAAGTTCTATGAGGTTGAACCTAATTAAGGAAAAACATAGTGGTGGATTAGCTGGACATTTTGGAATTGATAAGACATTGAGTTTGTTGAAAGAGAAGTATTATTGGCCACAAATGTATAAGGATGTTTAGAAATTTGTAAAGAGTTGTGGAGTTTGTCAAGTTGCAAAGGAAGTGAGTCAAAATACTGATTTGTATACACCTATTACTATTCCTGAAAAATCTTGGACTGATATCAGTATAGATTTTGTTCTTGGGTTGCCTAAGATAGTAAAAGTGTATGATTCCATATTTGTTGTAGTGGAAAGGTTTTCTAAGATGGCTCATTTTATACCATGTAAGAAGCCATCAGATGCTGAGCATGTTGCTAAACTTTTCTTTAAGGAGATTGTGAGATTGCATGGATTACCAAGAAGCATTATTTTTGATAGAGACAGTAAGTTTGTTGGTTATTTTTGGAAGACTTTGTGGAAGAAGATGGGTAATGAGCTGAAGTTTAGTTCTACATTCCATCCACAAATAGATGGACAGATAGAGGTTGTGAATAGAAACTTGGGTAATTTGCTAAGATGTTTAGTTGGGAATAAGCCAAGTAATTGGAGATGGTATTGGCACAAGCTAAATTTGCATATAATAATTCTATGAATAGGAGTATAGGGAAGACAACTTTTGAGATTGTTATTGGAATGCATCCTAGAGGTATATTAGATTTGAGAGATGTTGTTGGTGAAGAAAAGAGAAGCACTGTAGGAGAAGAATTTGCTGATTTTATGGAGTATTTGCATAAAGAAGTTAAGTTGAGATCGAAACAAAGTAATCAGAAGTATAAGGAGAATGCTGATCAGTCTAGAAGACACCATAATTTTCAAGTTGGTGATGAGGTGATGGTTAATCTGAAGAAAGGAAGATTCCCGGTTGGAACATACAGTAAGCTGAAGATGAATAAATTTGGAACTTGTAAGATCTTGAAGAAGTTTGATAGTGGTAATTCTTATGACATTGAGTTACCTAATGACATGGATATATCTTCTATATTCAATAATGCTGATTTGTATAAGTATCATGAGTTAGAGGATGAAGTTTTAATATCAGATGATTATCCTTAGAAGCAGATTGAGGAAGTTGAACAGATATTGGATTAGAAAGTTGGTAAGAGTACAAGAGGAAAAGATTATTATGAATATTTGGTGAAGTGAAAGAATAGACCTATTGAATATGCTTCATGGATTTCTCAATTTGAGTTGGATTCAACTCAAGTTGGGACATCTCAATGATTTAGAAGAATCATTTCTTTTAACTCCAGTTGTTTGATGTAGGAGCATCCTGGGTTGCCTTGTTATCTTGCTCATTTTTTTTGTTCATTTTGCAATTCCTTCATGTGCCTAGCAGTTCCTTCATGTGCCTAGTAGTCCTTCATGTGCCTAGCAGTTCCTTTATGTGCCTTGTAGTTCCTTCATGTGCCTAACAGTTCCTTCATGTGTCTAACAGTCCTTCATGTGCCTAGTAGTGCAGTTTCTTTCATGTGCCTAGCAGTGCAGTTTTCTTCATGTGATGAGTTACTGTAGCAATTCCTTCATGTGTCAAGTTACTATAAGAATTCCTTCATGTGTCAAGTTACCTAGTGAATGTTGAGCGTTTCTTCATGTGCTGAGTTACCCAGTGTATGACAAGTGTCAGTATTTGGACATGATTTCTGCAAGCTGACTTGTGGGATTTATTTCATTTGCAACATTTATGTTAAGATCTTTTCTTGGGATGAGTTCAGACCATTTTTAGGTTGACCTTCCTCTTATATAATGTTCTAGAATAATTTGTAAGCCATTTTGGCAAGTATATATAGAGTGTTTAAGCTTAGAGTTAGGCATGTTGAAGGGAAGAAGATTTTAGAGCAGAACTGAAGGTGTATATTTGCTGTTGAATCTTTGTAAGTGAATGTATTGTAATTGGCCATAACCCAGAAGGCCTTACAGCTAGACATGTATGTTGAATATTTGAAGAATCAATAAACTATTTCTTTCTTCTTCCACCTTTGGTTGTTTTCCTTTGTGTTTTCTTTCATTGTGTTAACTCTTGTAGGGTAGTTTGGATAGTTGGGTGAGCCTTTGGCTCTAGTTATTCACTAGTTGCCTGTGTCAAACATCTAGGTTCAAGGAATCACTTGAAAGTAATCTAACTAAAAGGTACAAGACACAAGTATCAACTAATCCCAGAGGCAACATAGACACATAGGAAATCTACTATGCAAGTGGGCAAGTGTCTTCGCACGAATCAATGCTAGAGTTACTTTGGTAGTCTAACTTGACCCCAACCCCTAGTGACTCTATGTGGCAGTAGTATCCTTTCATACTAACAAAGCATACTAATGATGCATGGTCACAACCAAGTGTTCTCTCTACTCCCATCCTAGTTTGTACTAGCACTCAAGGCATGGGTGAGGAAATAAAAAGACTCTTATTAGGTTCATTTTATTCCCATTTAGTGTAATATTTTCACTTATTAAACAACTTACAATGGGTTACCCTGGCAGCCACTTTGGGCCCTGGTCTCCATTACAAGCCACTTCCTGACATGACATATAGATAACCTACCCTAAGCTCAGTAAAATCAAAAGATCACAAAAGACCAGATACCATACATCAGTTCTTAAACAAGTAACTAACAAGTATTGAAAAAATACTAATCATAATCACAGATTCCACCAATATGATCATCCTAACAAGATTGATACCACAATCAAGTATATATAAACCAATCCATGTCATAACATGACATCACTAAGAAAAAATCATACAAACACCTCAGTCCTACAAAAGTGACTGGAAAGCAATCCAAATACAATTGATCGAAGACTCAAAGGTTATATCAGATAGGTTACACCATTAACCTTAGTTTCACACAAGAACACTGGGAAGCAATAACAATCAATGCATCAAAACATCTCATAGAGCATACCAGACACTTTAACGTGGTTGAGTATAAAAGATCAAGATCAAAACATCATCATGACATCATGAAATAGAACTCTTGAGCCTCTGGTAAACATCCTGATTGGCCAAAGCTAAGTGAAACTTGAAAACCCCAACACTAGTAAAGCACACGTTACATAAAGTGCATACATAAGTGAATTTCATAATTCATTAGGTTTTGAAAACCCTAAAGTTCAATATTTACTAAAAGTTTTCAGATTAAATCACAGACAATTCTATAATGGAAATCAATTTTCTCAAACAAGAGTTTCAACCTAGAGAATTTCTAAAAATAGAAACACAATAGACACGAAGAAGATAGAAATTCAAAGAATGACTAACTACTGCACAAACCCAAAAGATCCTACCTGGATTTGATGTTAAAACAATGAATGCACAAACATGCAAGAATCTTCCTTTTCCTTTGAAAACCCTCTTTTCAAAAATTGGCTCCTCCAAACCTATGTATCTAGAAATGAACTCTAATTTCTTTAATAAAGAGTTTTTCCCCCAAATCAAGGCTTTGATCATGCAATCATGCAAAAACCCTTTATCTTTAACTACTATATTTTAATTTTCATGTACACACTTTATCCAATTTAATTAAAATAAACTTTATTAAATTAAAGCTTTCTCTCCCTTATTAAATCATGCGATATTTTTAATATAATATTTATTAATTTAACTAATAATATTATTTAGAGTTTATTAAAAATAAAACTTCTAAATAAATTATTATTAGATTAAATAAATATAACTATGCCTAAATTAGAATTTTAATCAAATCTTTTAAATTTAATTCTTTCATGCACATTTAAAGAACTTTTTAATTAAAATATTCTTTTATATTTTCTTTTCCTCCACTTATTAATTAGTGTAAGCACTATTTAAATCATAGTTTATTATTATATTAATAAGAATAATTAAAGCTCATTATTTAAATGCAACACTAATTTAATAATTATTAATCATAATAAAACAATATTAAATCTTTAATCTTTTAATCTTTTAATTTTATTTTTATCCAACTTCTTAAATTAGACTTTTAAAATGAATATTTTAAATTGAAGTACACATTTAATTAATTTCTAATTAATTAAATAACATCATATTCTAATATTTCTTTGACCAATTTTCTAAATTTAGACCTCTAAGTTTAGACTTCTAATTTAGAATTCTAAATTTAGACTTTTTATTTAAATAATAAATTTCATTAGTTTTTAATTAATCAAATATTCACATATTTTCTTTTTAATCAAATAATATTTATTACTCAACTAATAAATTATTTAGAGTTTATTATTAAAATAAAACTTTTAAATAAATATAAATATGCTAAAATTAGAACTTTAATTTAATCTTTTAAGTTTAAATCTTTTATTTAATTAATTTTTCAATTAATTAAATATAATTTAATATTGAATTTTCTATATACAATTTTCATGCAAGAACTTTAAGCAATTTAAATTAAAATATCTTTATTTCTCACTTTAATTAATCATAAGATATTTTTAATATCATATTTATTAATTTAACCAATAATATTATTTAGAGTTTATTAATTTAAATAAAACTCCTAAATAAATTATTATTAAATTAAATAATTATAAATATACCAAAATTAGAGCTATAACTTTATCTTTAAATTTTATTCATTTATTTAAGTAATTCATGAGACATTTTTAATAATATATTTATTAACTTAATTAATAATATTATTTAGAATTTATTATTAAAATAAAACTCCTAAATAATTATCATTAAATTAAATAACTATAAATACGTCAAAAATAAAATTTTAATAAAACCTTTAAATTTAATTCATTTATTTAATTAATTTCTCAATTAATTAAATATAGTTAAATATAATTTTTTTAAATAAAATTTTCATTAAATTAAATCATTAAATTATCTTTTATCTTGATTTAACTATAACTGAAAATCACAATAGACCCACACAACCAAAAATGACAACTTAACTAAAGATAAAGGAAAAAATAAAACTCGAGGGTTAGAATCATGAATTCACGTCACTTGATGAATTCAGAAAGGTGAAACTAATTCAGATACTTGTTCTATTTTCTAGGACAATTGGCTTAGGGTTTAGCATTTAGACTCTAGAGTTATCTCCCCACTTATACCATTGAAATAATGCGATAGGGTTCACTCATCCTAGCAATTCAGGGAAGTCGATACCTAGTACCTGCAATCTGTATAAAATCCACGTATGTACAAACACAATATTCTAAATGAAACATGCAATGATAGGAAGTTGTTCATCGTGTAGATCTCGACTAGCAAGTTGTTGGCAAATAAATTATTCTTTCCAATGTAACTCTTAAAAAACCAAACCTGTGAGAAATAATTTGATACCAATAGTTGGATAATCTATCATAAGGTTGATAGATTTCCTCTGAATTAAAAGGTAGAACTCCCTTATCAATGATATGCAATGAATCTTGTTTATTCCTAAACTAACTGGGTACATTCTTAACCTAAGAACAAAAGAGGAAAACCAAGCCAGCCCTAGACAAAACTAACTCATTCAAAGAATTCAACTCTACACCTAGCCAACCCCTAGAATTCACACTTCCTATGACTCATTGACATTGGTAATGCAATGTAAATGATGATTATGCAAATGCGATGCAAAACAAAAATGAAGATTAAACATCCTAATCTTTACAATAGGAATGAATGACAACACTCTTATGTATCACCCATTCACCATTTGAGTAAGAATGCAAGAAAGTGCTCAAAATTGACCGTAACAATACTCTGATTGAAAGTAATAAAAAAAAGTGATGCTCAAATACTCTGATTCATAACAAAACCTTTCTTGTTTTAAACACAACAAACACAACACTATGATTCTATTTGCTTGCAATCTATGGCCAAATCTATTACAAAAATTGAAAATCAATCTCCCTTGCATAAATCAAAATATAAAAATTAAATGCACTCCCCTCTGCTCTAGCAATGCCTACTTTTGCAAAAAATAAGAACCCTTTGCAAATGAAAAGGTTTTACAATAAATATATTCTCCAACAATCCTTTGGTTTCTTCTAGTGACTTTTCAGTTTTGTAACCGACTCTTGTGTCTTTGACTTCTCATCTTTTTCCTTTTGAAAAATGATATGCTTATTAACTTTTAAAGTTAATAATGATATATATTAACCTATTTAAATTATATTTTAACAATTGACATTTAAATATGTTAAATCAATATCAAAATCTTTCCTTTGTTGGGCGGACAAAAAATAAATATTGTTGCCAAGTAAAAATGTGTCCTATTTCGGGAGGCATATCTTTTTCTCCCACTATTGGATCAAGCTCATTTGTGGATCCATTTTTCCTAATTTAGTTTTCTACATTCTAACCAAAGTGATCATAAAAATAATCACCAAGTCAAAAGATATGAGCTACTGAATGCTAGTCTATATGACTGTTGCAAAATCAGAATTGATAAAATAAAGTTTCCAACCACTCTTCTTTCAATGCTTTGTAACCCAGATGTCTTCAATTTGCCAGTATGTTCTTCCACGCTTACCATGTTGATTCTCTTCTAAATTTTGGGAGTAATTTTGTGGAATGCTTGTGGCAGAAAATCCTGAATGGAGGTTGAAAAGCATACCAAGTTCTTAGTTTTCCACTTCTTTGTTGTAGGTGAAATTTGCACATTCTAGTAATAACTACACTTTGTAAATAATTAACAAGTAATACTTCTTCTTTGTTATCGTGTCACTAGTTATATAACACTCAATTTTATTCTTGATGGAAATCTGATTTTTGTCTTCTCCCTTTTGTGGAAAACTCCAAAGTGACTGCGAAAGGCGTAGCAGAAAATGAATTTTCCACTTCATATTTAATATCACGTTGATGTCAAAATATTCAAGCAATAAATCATTGTGAGAATATCATTCTTTTTTAATCAATTAAGATCTCTTTTCCATCTCTCTATTGTGGATTTGATGCTTGGTGGAAATTCCATTTTTGAGTGTGGAAAGCACACCCAATCTTTAATTTTTCATCTCCACATAGTGGACACAATTTTGATGTAGATTGATTCATAAATTACTTTTTTGAAGTGATCTTGATACTATACCCCATATATCTGCATTTTGGATTGAGATTTTCCTTTTCTCTCCTCATGTGGTAAACTTAACTTTGACTGCAAAAGGCATAGTGGAAAATCAATTTTCCACTATGCTTTTCCCTTTGGTGGAAAATGAACCATTTGCTTCTCCAATGGAAAAATTGAAAATGATTGTGAAAGGCATAGCAAAAAATGATTTTTCCACTATGCTTTTCCCTTTGGTGGAAAATCTCGAGTCGATTACTCGATTGTGAAAAATTCAAGTGCTTCTCCATGGCGGAAAAATGAACTTTGACTTCCATTTGCTTTCATATCTACATATCCAAACTCAGAAAAAATTCAATCCTTCATAGAAACCTTCTTAGAATCAAGGAATACATTAATGTAAATTTATCATGGGTGGCGACTTAAATTTTTTAAAAATTGGAGTACTTTTAGTGTGTCTACAACTAGCTTTGAATTGGGATTATGTGCTGCAAAGTGCATAAAGAATCCAATACTCTAGCAAAAGACAAGTACCTATCCATTGGGCTACAGAGTCTAAGCACACATAGGACTATCAAAGAATTTCTTGCCAGAGGGTGGAGGGGAGGAAGGCAAAACAAAAATTGAGAAAATAGGAAACACTAAGCTAGGCACACCAAAACTGTGAAAACAAAGCTTATTTACAAACACAGGTGAGGAGGTCTCACTAAAATGAAAGTTAGTAGAGAGAAACTCAAACACAACCTTTAATTAGCAAATAAAAATATGAGCCCCTATAGTAAAGTGGATTATGCTTTGCTAGGCTAAACCAAAACCAAGACCTCCTAACAAGTTCTTTATTTCTAAAAACAGAATCACCATAGTGTAAGAAATTAGTGACCCAAAAATATTTTCCAAAAAACCATGCCTCATCATGGACTTCTAATTTTTTTGTACCCTCCTGCACATCATTTCTCATACATCTAACCATCCTTTGTTGAAAAGAAAAACAATCACACATTTTTGAAAATGGAACTGCAACATTTTCACACTCGTAACTTTCAATGTGATCACTTTAAAGAGAAATTCTAGTAGATAAATTGAGATTGTAAAAATCTGAATGTCCACACAATTCTGAAACATATGTTGCATCATACTCACATTCACTACAATAATCTTTGATAGCAATTTCAGATTTCAAACCGAGATTGAAACAGAATAATTCTTTATTGCACATAGGGTCAAACCAAACGAAAATAACTTCATCACTTCTCGTGGCTATCAATTCTGAAATTTTTTCATCCAAATTTCAAATTTTCAATACTTGAATCAATTGTAGAAGAAGACTTACATTTGGTTGGCATCAATATTTGATTAGCTTCCATTTTGTGATAAAGAAAAATATAGTCTGGCTCTCAATCATCTTCATGGTGCTGCAACATTTTGTTAGCCATTGAAAATCCCTGTACAAAATCTATTCTTGTACCTTTTTCTTCAACTAAAACCCCTGACTTAGTGAAAGAATTATCAATAAATTTTTTAACCTTTCCATCAATACAAATTTCTTCTAGAATATTCAACCTTGCATGGTCTTCAAAATAAAATGATTCTAATATAGGATCATTATAAACTTTTGAAAATTGAAAATCATTTCTGTGATAATCTTCAACAAAATTGAACTTTTCATATTCCAAAAGCGCATTAATCATAGAATGATTCTTAAAAGAAACCTCATGCAAAATATTATCTCTATTTTCATCAAATCTAAAACTTTCGTTAGGAGAAAAATAAAGCATGGTCAAATTTTCATTTTCTACAGTGCTTACCAATTCCTTGTTGTCAAGGATGCCTTTCTCTATGGAAATTTATTCTTTTAGAAACTGTGGTATTTCTTGTTCTCCAAGAACCAAGCAATTGACTGGTATTGGTTCTTCTTTTATTGATTTTTCTTTAGGTAAACTTGCCAAAACATACTTCCCTTTTCTTCGGTCTTCAACGTTAAAGTATCTTTAGATCACATACTTTAACAATAGAGTGGATTGATGATCTTCTGAGGGATTTAATCCTTTTCTTTTAGCTCAAGTAATACTTTGTTTAAATGCAATCCAAAGGAATTGTAAGTTAGGATCACTCTCAGCATTTATTTCTTCAAATGTGGGTTTCCTCTTGATTTTCTTTCTTGGTTGAACTTCTTGCTCACTCAAGACTGAAAAATTATAGTAAAAAAAATTAGGTGAGACTTTTGAAACCATTTCATCATCCACTTTTAATTCATTTCTTAGCTTCAACACCCTTTCCTCGCAATGCTACAACAACTTCTTTTTTACATCTAGCTCTTTTATCTTGTGATATCTGGAACGAACACTTCTCCATAAAAGAACTAGTGCATGATCTTCTTCAATGCTCAAATTCATTTTTCTCCTATGAGTAATGTTTTCTCTAAAAGCATCAAACAAATCACACAATACTGGATCATGTGTTTGATGTGTTGGAAATGATTGAGGAGTAATGGAACTGGTAAAGAATGTTTTCAATCATTTTTTTGTCATTGATGTCAAACTTTCTACTTGCAGGAATAGCAATTGCTTTAGTGATCCAAATACTATCAATTAGTTGATTGACAAGGAGGTGGCAATCAAAAAGATGTAACTAGAGTACCTAGAGAAAGGTTGAAGTTATGATGTTGTAATGAAGTATAAGGAACAACTAAGCCATTGATGAAATAGTGTATTGATGACATACTCTAAGACTCAAAGGATGGACACACCAAGACATATCAAAGATCAAGAGCCAAGCAAGCTAGTTAGTGCCGAACAGATTTTAAGTTGAAGCCGAGCAAAGTTCAACTTAGTGTATGCCAAGTGGTCTTCAGGTGTCGAGCAGTCTTTAGGTGCCAAGTGAAGATTAGGTGCCAAGTAGCAAAAAAGGAATAGGTGCCGAGTAAGTTTTTAAGTCTCGAGCAAGATATAAGTGCCGAGTGATATTGAAGTGCCGAGTTTCAAAGAATTTCTTTAGGTGCCAAGCATCAATAAAATAATAATGTCGAGTTGCTACATTATTTTGAAAATCAAAGATTTGCCAGATCTGAGCCGACATGGTTGTTATCTAGAATTCTATGAATCAGATAGAAGATAAGAATGATGAGCTGGTGGCACAGAACACTATGTAAATAATTTTTGACAAATACAATTGGATTCTAGAAAAAGTTTCTAGTTAAGAGAAAAATATGGGATAGATACATTGTATCTTACCTAACCTATTGAAACCCCAAAGTTGGAGAGGGAGAATCGAGCGGGAAAGGTATTCTAGATTTCTATTTAAGGAGTCATAAGGTCACGAAGCAAAGTGTGGTGGTCAAGCATGAAATCATGAAGTGTTGAAGAATGTGCTAAGGTGGAAGAGAGCACAGATACTTTTCTTCTATAGGTGACCATAGATATGATTGCATTGGTATGATGAGTAAGAAGACTCAAGGTGACGAAGCTTGAGATGAAAAGCTTACAGAGCTACAGTGATTAAAGCCAAGAAAAGGATTGAACTAAAGTGTGATCTATAATTTGCAAGATATGTTGTAAGTTGTATCAGATCAAAAGTCATTATTGTTACTCTCTAGCAATTGTAATAGTTAAAATAAATCTTATGGACTTAGGTTGGTTTAATAGCCATGTTGTAAATCCTTTAATAGGGTGACATTCTAAGTGAATGTTTCAAAGTCCTTTAACCAGGCCCATTCCTAACAGTATGGTGAAATCATCTAACAAGGTCACATTTAACAATGTGCTATAGCCTTTAATAGGGCAGGCCTTTAACAGGGCAGACCATGAGAAGTAGTTGAAATCAATTGTGTAGTTATTTTGTGGGTATCATATCCACTCCAGTTTTACCTTCTTATTCTTGGAGGGTTTCTGGGTTATCGAATTCTTAGTGTTATGGTGTGATGCATGTTTACTTTTCATAGTTGTTTAAATGTTCAAATTGCATGCATGATAGTTTCAGTTATGTGCTATTGAGGATTTGGAGAAAAAGTGGCATTGGACCTTGGGTAAATGATTCACCCCCCCCCCCACCCCTCTCAATTATTCTAAAGAATTATAACATGATGAAGTTCAATCAAAGAAGGATTTGGCCTTCTTCCTTTCACAACTTTAATGGGCATGGTCTTTTAATAATATAATCACCAATCTCTAGCAAGTAGAGATAATAAAAAAAATCTAAAAATGAAAGCATTGGACTCTTCAACTAGAAATGATGAGAATCAAAATAGAGTCGCCAATCTCAAGTAGATATAATAATAAAAACTAAGGAAGTAAAACTTCAGCACTAATCTTCTTTTTTGCTTCCCTGGTAGAGTCACCAAAATTCTGTTGGTAAATAGATTGTTCTTTCCAATGTAACTCTTAAATGCCCAAACCTGTGAGAAACAATTTCATACCAAAAGTTGGATAATCTATCATGAGGTTGATAGATTTCCTTTGAATTAAAAGATACAGCTCCCTTATCAATGATATTCAATGAATCTTGTTTTATTCCTAAACTAACTAGGTACGTTCTTAACCTCAGAACAAAAGAGGAAAACCAAGCTAGCCCTAGACAGAACTAGCTTAGGAAAATAATTCAATTCTAAACCTAGCCAACCCTAGGAATTCACACTTCCTATGACTCCCTGACATTGGTTTTACAATAAATACATTCTCTAACAATCGTTTGGTTTCTTCCAGTGACTTTTCAGTTCTATAGCTGACTCTTGTCTCTTTGACTTCTCATCTTTTTCCTTTTGAAAACTGATATGCTTATTAACTTTTAAAGTTAATAATGATATATAATAACATATTTAAATTTTATTTTAACAATTGACATTTAAATATTTTAAATCAATATCAAACTCTTTCCTTTGTTGGGTAGACAACAAAATAAATATTGTTGCCAGGTAAAAATGGGTCATGTTTCGGGGGGCATATCTTTTTCTTCCACCATTGCATTGAGCTCATTTTTGGATATATTTTTCTAAACTTAGTTTTCTACATTTTGAACAAAGAAATTGGAAAAATAATCAATTAGTCAAAAGATATGAGCTACTGAATGCTGGTCTATATGACTATTGCAAAATTAGAATTGATAAAATAAAGTTTTTAGCCACTCTTCTTTTCAATGCTCTGTAATCCAAATGTCTTCAATTTGCTAGTATGTTCTTCCATGCTTACCATGTTGATTCTGTACTGAATTTTTGGAGTAATTCTATGGAATTCTTGTGGTAGAAAATCCTGAATGGAGGTCAAAAAGCGTACCAAGTTCTTAGTTTTCCACTTCTTTGTTGTAGGTGAAATTTGCACATTCTAGTAACAGCTACACTTTGTAAATAATTAACAATTAATAATTCTTCCTTGCTATCATGTCACTACTTATATAACACTCAATTTCATTCTTGACAAAAATATACTTTTTGTCTTCTCCCTTTTGTGGAAAACTCTAAAGTGACTGTGAAAGGTGTAGCAAAAAATGAATTTTCCACTTCATATTTAATATCACGTTGATGTCCAAATCTTCAAGCAACAAATCATTGTGAGATTATCATTCTTTTCTATCAATTAAGAGCTTTTTTCCATCTCCCTATTGTGGATTTGATGCTTGGTGGAAATTCTATTTTTGTGTGCGAAAAGTGCACCCAATCTTCAATTTTTCACCTCCATGTAGTGGGCACAATTTTGATGTAGATTGATTCATAAATTACTTTTCTGAAGTGATCTTGATACTAGACCCCATATATCTTTATTTTGGATTGAGATTTGTCTTTTCTCTCCTCATGTGGAAAATTGAACTTTGACTGCAAAAGGCGTAGTGGAAAATGAGTTTTCCACTATACTTTTCCCTTTGGTGGAAAATGAAACATTTGCTTCTCCCATGGAAAAATTGAAAATGACTGTGAAAGGCATAGCGGAAAATGAGTTTTCCACTACGCTTTCCCTTTGGTGGAAAATCTTGAGTCGACTACTCCATTGCAAAAAAATTCAAGAAGTGCTTCTCCATGGCAGAAAAATGAACTTTGACTTCCATTTGCTTTCACATCTGCATATCTATACTCAAAAACAATTAAATCCTTCATATAAACCTTCTTAGAATCAAGGAATACATTAGTGGAAATTTATCATGGGTCGTGACTTAAAAGTTTTAAAAATTGGTGTACTTTTAGTGCACCTACACAAGTGACGATGACTCCCTTCCTCAACCACATCAAAAATGTCAAACATAAAGAAAAAATACATGCACACCATACACATGCAAGTATGGGGAAAGTATACATAGAAATCGCATAAAAATCATTCATTTAACTAACATCATCAAATAACTGAATGTCACTACATGAACATATATATCATCATTGAACAATCATGCATACATGAAATAACTAGGTAACTTAATATATAATCAACTAAGTATGAAACACCATATAATCAAATACGATGACTAAGTACTGACCATCATAAAACACAATAAAAAAACTAGCCTAAAAGAATTTGACAATACAATAAGAAAAGTCAAGTAGGGGTAGGCATTACAAACTTAAATGTTATTAAAGAAATCAAAAGTAAAATAGAGCTCATTATAAGGAGATATGTGAATAACCTCTTTATTAATGATTTTTTAGATCTTGTAATACAAATCTTGAGAATTATTAGTAGAGTGATCATAATAATGGTGATTCATGCAAAATGAAAGATTCATGAGATTTTGACAATGTTTCTTTCTACGTTTAGCCTAGTAATGACCTTAGCATGAAGAAATTATGGTAAAATAATTTCTTGATTATTAAGAGAAGATATTTGAGAGGATGTGGACAAAGAATAAAATTCAATACTTTTTTTTGCACATCTTAAATTATGATTGACAATGACATTAAAAAAGTTCCTATGCCCCCCATTGCCAAAGGGCGTATGATTTTTATCACTAGATTCATCATGAGTGGAATTAGAAACAAAGTTGGTGAAGAAATAAGTTGTGCAGTCTCTCATGAATGGAAATTCCTTAACTCTATATTCTCTAATAAAGGTTGTTGTGAAATCTAAGGATCTCCAATCATCACCTAGAAGGGTACTTGTTGAAGGAGGATCATCATTAGATTCTTTAATTTGTTGTTCCTCAAGATCTAGATAACAATTTGGATTAGTATCTGCATGAAGAGTGTACATGAAATTATTATAGAGAAATTGTTTATTTGAAAACCTAATCTGTTAGGAGCACACGTAAATAAGAAAAATTAGTAGCATGCACATATATCAAGATTTAAATCAAACAAAGAAATATTAACTATCCTTGGGTTTTAGTACTAATGCAACCAATAAACAAGAGTGCCCACACAACCTTAAATTAGCTCAACAAGGATGCCATTAGAGGCCTTTTTGGTGTGCTTTAGATTGTGGGATGTGAATGTGCTCTCCCAAACACAACTATTTGAATCCCAAAATGAAAGATGACAAATGAAACTAAGCTAATATGAATGAAGAATGCCTTCAAACAATGGCTATGGAAGCAACCATGTTTGGGAGCATTTAGGAATATGGAAGTGGATGTAAGAAATAAATCAAAGAGTGCAATACTATCATGAATATGAAAAACAATGCAAGAAGTAAATGACTACCAAAGGGTTAGTATTAAAAATCTCTAAAATAACTAGAAAACTCTAAGCACAAACTAGCATGATAACAATGCAATGGAGGAGATGAGAGATGCTTGAGACAATGGTTTTATTTATAGGTTTGAGAGAGGCCTTGGGGAGGTGGCATCTATGTGGCATCCACATAGGTGCCACAAGGGAGACACATGGGCTAAGGAGACAAGTCATGCAAAGGTCAACATAAGCCTTTTTGGTAAAAGGTATGGCTCAAGGTTTGCTCAGACATGTGTGAGAAACCTTGGAGAAAGGAAAGGGGGACAAGCATGTAAGAGTGTAAGAATTTTTGGATAAAATTATGAAATGGAAGTTTTATTGGATCTTGAGTTGCTCACACATGTGTGAGCAAACACTTAGGGAATAAAATGTTCTTAGAAAGGTGTTTAGGATTAATTAATGGGTAGGCTTAGAATGATGAGAGTGATAGGTGTAGACTAGGTTTTAGGATGGGATTAGGATTAAATTAAATAGGATTTAACTTAATCATAGGATTAAATTAAATAGGATTTAACTTAATCATAGGATTAAATAATTTAATAAAATGGAGGGAATTAAATAAATTGAGATTTACTTAAAAGGGGATTTATGGAGCACTAGGCATTAAATAAATTTAATACATTAGGGAAATGAACCCATTTAATTAAATAAATTTAATTAAATAACTAGAAGAATATGATAAATATAATTAATTAATAAATAATCAATTATAATGTCAAAGAAAATATTAAATAAATTAATATAGTGTTTGGGATAATTTTAAGCTTCTACATTTTGCCCCTCTTTAATGTGATGTCGGGATGATATTATATCGAAGAAAAGAAAATATAGGTTGCCCGAGCAAGGAGAGGAGTGGAAAGAGTCACGCCATAGCAAAAACAAGGGAGGAGGGTGCCCCCTCAAGGAAATTGGATGGAAAAGGAATATATTTTGCCCCATTTTCTTGAAAATAGACACATGAAGGAAAAGAGAAGGAAAAAGGCTTAAAAGAAGGCCTTGCATGACTTGTTGGTAAGATCAGAATGAAGCACGATAAATTAAGTAATGATTTAACTAGATGATGAATCAAAATTTAGCATAACTACATGATACTGAGGGATTCAATTATGTTCATATGGGAAAGCACACCCTAGTTTGATTTTGCAAAAGGAGTTATGCACCAAATGTTATAGAAGCATAGATTACAATGTTCTTTTGCATGGACTAGACTCAAACATAATAGAAAATTTAGGAACATAGATGTAGTTTTCATAGTTATGATGGAACAAATAACATATATGAATTGGAGAGGTCTAGGCACACCAAAAAAATAAATTTAGAGATCTTGGTGGAAAGTGTGCTAACCCGATGCCCCTGATGAGCAATGCATAACCATAACTCGAAACTGACATATATGTGCTAAAGAATCATGAAAATAGATGAAATCACAAAATGATCCATGTAATAAGGTTAAACCATTCAAATGATACCAAGATATTGAAGATTGAGGCATACTTGGGGAGACTATCATTGAAACACAAAGATAAAAATCAACAAAAGACCTAATGACCAAGTAATCATTCAATCCATAGTTCTTTCCATGAATGTTATTCTAATGGTGAATCCGTAAAGCCTGTAAAGGAAGGATTCATCTTGTAGGGTGAAAATTGTTTGTTCATTTGAATTATATTGAAATGTTTGTGATTGTCCACTGGCAATTGTGTGAAAGGAACAAGGTTATCAAACCCTTTAGTCTCAATGTGAATTTGTGTAAGTTTTGTTTGCAATCATTATTTTGATAAGCTCAGTTTGATGGGGTGAAGCTCAGTGTCAAGAGATCATATACTGAATAGAATAATTTGGATAAGATGTGATAAGATGATGGATGAATTGAATTAGAATGGAATGGGAATGTAAGAGAGCAAGTGATAAATATTCTCTAGAGGAATTTATTTGTAATGGAAGACTAGAAATTTGATCAAGGTATATGCAAATAGATTGAAAAATGAAGCAATTGATTATGGAAATTTATTTGTGTGAAATGATTAAAAGAAGGGAATATGATTAGATTAGAGGAGAAATGAATTGATGAAAGAGACTAGATTGGGACCATTGACAAGGGAGATCCAAGGAATGGTAAATGGATGAGAAGGGTGGGAATATCTGAATGGTGAAAGAATATGGGGGACCAAAGGATATGGTATTAGATGATGGGAAGCCAAGGACCATGTTTCAAAGGAGTTCAAATGCCCCATACCAAGGATAGGAAAATGGAAGGAAATATGGTGGGAAAGGATGCATGGAAATGGACAGATGGTGTGAAGGCTATTGTATGGAGGAAGTGGATGCATGTGTATTTCCAAAGCATGTATGAACATTTTGTTATTGTACCTCTAGTATTGATCACAAGAATAGGCCTAAAAGTGGAATGAATAATGGATATGGGAGGGAGGTTATGAAATAGGGCTAATGATATGAAGAGTATGGATGAAATGTGGGACATGAACTGCATGGGATAATCAAAACCAACGACATATGAAAGAAGGATAGAAGTATGTAGGAGTATTGGAGGAAATGAACTATGGGATACAAGGTATGGATAGAATGTCAAGATCAAAGATGTGACAAGATGGTGGGAGTATGTAGGATAATGTGTGGATAATGAGAAAGGGATATGGTAGGTGAGCATATGGATGGATGGAAGGTAAAGGATAGTCAAGATCAAAGATGGACAAGGATGATGAAAGGTAGATAGGAATATGGAAGATATATAAGGCAGTGTGGTATGAATGGAGCTTTCCCCCAGTGTAGAGTGCAAGTGGAAGGATAAGTGAGTGGTTGGATATATGAATTCAAAAGATGGTGAATACATGATAGGGAAATAAAGGGAGGACTTGAGCATCAAGATACTGAAGGATTTAAGAAATACATATTAATAATCCACAAAGCCCTCGAATACCTACATGTAAAAACCTATCATAGAGACGAAAAAGATAAGAGGAGGCAAGGATTTTCTCTAAAAATATGCAAATTGTATTGTCAAAAATGAAAAAGATGCAAGATAATTACAAAAGATCAATCCTTATAGAAGGAGATCAAAACTCGAAAAGGGTAATCTAAAAGATAAATGCTATTTAATAATTACTAATTAATTATTAAATAAGAATGCAAAAGGTGCATAAACTAAAATATTAAGAAGGGAGAAAAGGTAATTTAATTAATGAAATTAAATCAACCTTTTTCTCTAACACCCCCCTTAAGATGAGCAATAATACAGCTACAAAAAATGCAAAAATAGAAAGGAAACTACAATAAAATGCAGAAAGAAACCTTGGGTCCTAGAAATAAGGCCTGATGAGGTGCTCAATCATAATCAAATCTCTATGAAATAGAGAAAAAGAGAAAACCTAATGGGAAAAACTCTACTCCAAAAAGAGATAAAAAAGAATACACAAATGAAACATCTCAAGAGCATCTCTCAAGACCATAAGTACAATGAAGCCTTCATGATAGAAGCTCAAAACTCCATAGCCCCCCAAGAATGGTAGAACTCCTATGTTGATGAACATACCAATGTGGCTCCAATCTAGAGGAAACAAAGGTAGTGGACAAGGATGATAAAACCCATGTATGTAAGGTGCAACTAGAATTCCTAGTTGATTCTCAAAGGAGAAAGCATGAGAATCATGAAATAGAACCTCCAATGGAGGTGGAATAATAGGTGTGTTGAATCTATCATTTGAGAGGAGATGTGTGTCCTCTGATATATCCTCAACAACTGTAGTAGGTGGCTCAATGACTACAGCTGCAATAGTAGGCAATGTTGAAGAGTGATTCTATACAAGAGATGAAATCTAAATAGGAGGTGGAGATGTAGAAGTCACAACACTAGTCATAGGAACTACACATAAGTTCAAGTGATCTGACTTCATCTATGTAGACTCTCATGAAAAAAGAGAGTGATTCTCTAATAATGGAGATAGTGGACCAAAATGTGAGAAGGAATATAGTTGTGAAGCATGATAAACAATCCCTATAGTAATAATATTGCCTATCTCACTATCTCTGATGTCCACTGAATGTCGTGCAAACTCAACTATCTTCCTTGTCCCACTATGTGTAATCTAATAAATAGAGAGAAGGTTAGAGGACAAAGATGGAACAAAAAGGACATCATGAAATATACCATCATCAATGTTAATAGAACCTTTCCTACATACAGTCATAATAGTGTTATTCCCCATCAAAATATGTGGAGTAGGAGAAGCCTCAAAATAAGAGAACAAATATTGAGAAGATGCCATATGGTGTGAAGCACCTAAATCCAATAACCAGCCAAAAGAATGAGGGATACTAGTTGCACATAGTGCATGACCCTTTCCCATATCTTTATCATCTGACTAAAATGATGATGATGATGAAGGTCTATGAGAAGTAAAAGGAATATCAATTTTTCTCTTCTAAAGAAGAGCTATCAAATCTAAAACCTTTTTGGCATAGCCATCTAACCTCTTCTCATAGAAATGTGGCTCATCATGATTAGGCTTATTGCAATAAGAACATTTTGGTCTTTCTAGCTTTGATTTACCCTCTTTAGGAGGAGGTGACCCTGATGAATTGTGAGTGTTGGAACCAATATAAGACTTTAAAGAATGATATTTTGAAGTCTTCTCCTTCATCCCTGAAGATGGTCAAGCTATCAATGCATGATTCTGAGATTCTGTGAGAGAATCCAACTAAGAGAGCTTAGCTTGCTCTCGAGTCAATTGATCACAAAAAACCTCAAAGGATGGCATGGTAAATCTATTACCTAAATCATCTTTGGTGGAATTGAAGGTAGAAGAATTTTTTTGAAAGTTTCCACAAAGTTTAGAAAGAATCAAGTAGATACACTCTGTGCCAGTCTTCATTTTCCCACAACCTTGCAATAAAGATCCCAGTTGCTTGAATTTCATCAAGAAGTCCTTAATGGAGGGAAAAGAATATAGTATAAGTGAGGTAAGATCTACCTCAATCTGAAGTGCCCTAAAATCATTCATTTTACCAAACAAGCCTTCAAGTTTGGTCCACATAGCTAGAGGGGTATTGCACCCATCAAGATGAAATTGTAGACTGTCAAAGAACTGTAAGGAAATCAATCCTATTACCTCATCCATCTTTTTTCTATGTTACATGACCTCAAAAGGCCTCTATCAAATTGGTTGCACTACATCTAGTCAAGACTACAAGCCTTTTGATTGGAGAAGTCATGTCATCAAGGTCTTCCATGTGTGATAATTATGAGGGGTCAGAAGTTCAAGAAAAGAAGAGGTCTCAGCCATTATTTTAGAAGGTATTGAATTATTTTTGAAAATAATTCTGGTTTACTGATGTAAATAACAAAAACAATAATATAAAACACCCCCCCACAATATAAAAACTAGACCCCAGCTACTAGAAGGAATGCATAAATGAGAGAAGAGAAAAAAAGCTTCAGATATGAATCACAAATACATGTTTTTTGTAGGCAAAAAAATGACCAAATGTTGAAAGTACTATTTCCACTAAATATTACTTCAAACTGATACCAAATCTAGAAAGTAGACAATAAATCATGCACTTTTAAAAAAAAATAGGAGCCAAATATGTGTTCATATGACCCTAGATGAAGCCTTTGAAGTTGGAAAAATTAGGAGTTGCAATTTTTAGAAAAGTTTAGAAATATAGATCAAAATAAACCTACACCAATGTGTAGATTACAAAATTCTACCCCAAAACAAAAACAATTGCTCGAAATAAGGATTCTGTATGAGGGAGATATTGCTAATTGAAAATTATGACTATAATTATTTTCCTGGATTGTCACCATTGCACCTCCAAAAATCAAAGAAAAGTGCCTTAAAAATATCTAATTTTTTCTATCAAATCCTTGTTCTCCTTTTTCTCCAAATACTAAACAAGCTACAACAAAATTGGCTCTGATACCATGAAGGGTTTGAGCAATACATAATACAAATCCATAAAGCCCTAGAATAACTACATGTAAAAACCTGTCACAGAGAAGAAAAAGACAAGAGGAGGCAAGGTTTTGCTTTGAAAATATGCAAATTGTATTCACAGAAATGAAAAAGATGCAAGATAATTACAAAAGATCAATCCTTATAGAAGGATATCGAAACCTGAAAAGGGTAACCTAAAAGGTAAATGCTATTTAATAATTACTAATTAATCATTAAATAAAAATGCAAAAGGTGTATAATGTGAAATCTTAAGGGAGAAAAGGTAATTTAATTAATGAAATTAAATTAACCTTTTTCTCTAACAGATACATGGATGGTATCCCCTGATGTTTATTTCTCTTCTTTTTTATTTTCAAGAAATTTTTACTATTTTCTCATAGATGTTGGTAGGATAGTAAAAAGAAGGATGAAATGGATTGGAAAATGAAAGTCAAGGACATATGAAATTTTTTGGATTAAGGGGGTAGAGTGGTTGGGAGGAAGACATGGTTGATGGATGCTAGGTTGGAAGATTTTTGAATGAGTGGATGAAGGAAGTAGAAAGATCGTCATCAACACACACCTTGAAGGGTGATGGAAAGGAGGGAATTTTGAAGGATATGTACAAGAAAGTTTGAATTTTTGGATATAGGGACCCAAAATGGATGAAGGAGATGATGTATTTAGGATAGTTGGAAATACAATAGGGAAGTAAACTCTGAGAGAGGGGGGGGGGGGGGGATTGAATCAGTACTTAAAATTTTCAATCTTAAAATCACTCACCACACATCCATCTTACAATCTATGCATATAAACTTGAAATTCCAAATTAAACATATACATCCATAGCATGAAAGTAAAATATTCAACACATGTATCACACAAGATATTTGGTTACCCAAAAACCCTCCAAGGAGAAGGTAAAACTGGGGTGGGAATGACACTCACAAATCTTCACTACTGCAGTAATAAAGTGTATCTAATGAAGGTTACAATGTTTGATCATGAAATATGATCTGCCTTGTGAAAGGTCTACTTGTTAAAGTCTTACAAGATTGTTAGATCTTACCCTATTAAAGGATTTAAACACTCTAATAAAAGTGTTCCTAGTAAGAGGACTTCAAATTACAATGAAGTAAGCACTCTATTAAAGGATTTACAATAGCCTGTCAAGACTACTTTGTTAAGAGATTTAACTGATTCACTTGTTAGAATGTCTTAGCAATGATCCTTCGGTTAGTACTCTATTGCTTGATGTTAGATCACCTCTATCCTAATGTATATTGATCCTTTCTAATCAGATGTATCTTTTTTGTCTTTTGATTCCTTTCCTTTTTTCTCCTTGAACTAATTCTACAATGTAACTCAATCATAACACCTTAATCACCAAGAATACTCAGTTTGCACATGCAAACTCTCTTCAATTCTCCTTAAGCATTCATAAAAATTTTAGGGTCTGTCCTCCTTAAGAAGACCTACTTGAATTAAGGTTAAGTATGGACTAAGACGAATAAATAGATCTTGAGGGATAAGGAAATAATGGGATGGAGAAATGCTCATATCTAGAGGAGAAGAGGAATCTATAATTACATGCTTTGGAACAAGTTCTTGAGATGGCATTGGGTGTATGAATTTGGGTGATTGGATCACTTTATTTTTGTATTTAGAAAAGGTTTCTATTGAGATAAACCTATTACAAAGTGGGGATGATGTTGATTTTAGAGGGTTAGGATTGTGTGGAGGTTGAGGCATGCGTAGGGGATTGGGATGCTGTTTTTGGACATTAACCTCAAAGTATGGGGAATTAGATGGAGGATTTGGGTTGGATGGGACATGAGGATTATGGTCTTCAAAACATGGGGGAAGAAGACATATGTCATGGAAGGTAGAATTTTGCTTTTGATTTGCTAGGCTCAAGATAGAATTATTGAGTTCCTCAATTTATTTGGCAAAGATATTTCTATTTGAGGAATTGTGTAGGCTATGAACAAAATCATATGTGGATGAATGATAATGAGGTGGATTTCCATTGTTAGAGGTAGAAGAATAATAAATGTGAGATGGATTAGAATTGGGTATGAAGTTTTGAGGATTGATTTTATATGGGGTTTGTGTTGGAGGCGTGACTCCATATTTCCTTGAAGTTCCCCAACCATTTGGTTAAGAAAATTTTTATCCATGGAACTTAGATTAGGGGTGATAAAAGGTTTGATGATGAATGAAATATGACCTTAGGACTATGAGAAATTTTGGACTTTGTGTTGATTTTATTAGGATTGGATTTGACTTGATATTTATTGGATATGATTTGATTTGATTTGATATTGGATGAGGGTTTGAGATAACCTTGATAAGATTCGAGTCATTCAAGCTAACTAGGATTAAAGTCCAAGGATTATGATCGTGCTCCTAAGTCAAAAGTACAAGATTTTATGAAAATTGAATTAGAAAACTATTTGAATAGATGAAGAAAGATTGATTGATTTTGGATTGAAGATCTAAATGGATTGACTTAGGAATTTATTAGAAAAGAATGAATTTGACAAGGGATTGGATTAGAATGATGATGATTTGAAAGACTGGACTAAGGATGAATTATGAGATTGGATAAGGAAATTAGATCTTGATGTGGATTATGAACCATGAGTAGGATGAAGATTAGGGATTTGATTGAATGATTAAGAAAATGAGGCAATGATTAGGATAGTTGAGATTTTGAAGAGTGTGATGAAATGGATGAATAGAAGAAGTGATGTGGAGCACGTGTAAACAAGAAAACATTAGTAACATGGTCCCACCGGGTGTGCTAAAATGTATACGTGCAAACCTAACATGTCGGGAGCATGCATAAATAAGAAAATTTTAGTAGCATGCATATATATCAACATTTAAATCAAACAAAGAACTACTAACTATCCTTGTGTTTTAATACAAATGTAATCGATAAACAAGAGTACCCATACAACTTCAAAGTAGCTCAACAAGGATGCCCATAAGAGGCCTTGTTGGTGTGCTTTAGATTGTGGGATGTGAATGTGCTCTCCCAAACACAACTATTTGAATCCCAAAATGAAAGATGACAAATGAAACTAAGCTAAGATGAATGAAGAATGTCTTCAAACAATGGCTATGGAAGCAACCATGTTTGAGAGAATTCAAGAATCTAGAAGTGGATGTAAAAATAAATACTATCATGAATATGAAAAACAATGCAAGAAGTAAACAACTACCAAAGGGTTAGTGCTAAAAAATTCTAAAATAAATAGAAAACTCTAAGCACGAACTAGCATGATAACAATGCAATGGAGGAGATGATAAATTCTTGAGACAAGGGATCTATTTATAGGTTTGAGAGAAGCCTTGGGGAGGTGGAATCTATGTAGAATCCACATAGGTGCCATTAGGGAGACACATGGGCTAAGGAGACAAGTCATGCAAAGGTCAACATAAGCCTTTTTGGTGAAAGGGATGGCTCAAGGATTGCTCACACATGTGTGAAAAACCTTAGAGAAAGGAAAGGGGGGTGAGTGTGTAGGAGTGTAAGACTTTTTGGATAAAATTATGAAATGGAAGCTTTATTGGATCTTGAGTTTCTCACACATGTGTGAGAAAAAACTTAGGGACTAAAATGTTCTTAGAAAGATGTTTAGGATTAATTACGTAACATTAATTAATGGATAGGCTTAGAAGGATGAGAGTGATGGGTGTAGAGTAGGTTTTAGGATAGAATTAGGATTAAATTAAATAGGATTTAACTTAATCATAGAATTAAAGAATTTAATAAAGTGGAGGGAATTAAATAAATTAAGATTTATTTAAACGGGGATTTATGGAGCACTATGCATTAAATAAATTTAAATACATTAGGGAAATGAACCTATTTAAATAAAAAAATTTAATTAAATAAGTAGAAGAATATGATAAATATAATTAATTAATAAATAATCAAGTATAATGTTAAAGTAAATTTAAATAAATTAATATAGTGTTTGAGACGATTTTCAGCATCTACAGAAACTTGACTTTTTGATGAAGATTTTAAGGAATAACATGCATAACATGTAACCAACATCTTCCCAAAAGAAGATTGAAATTGAGAAGTCTAGGCATAACATGAATATGAGTATTCAGATCAATTGGACCTACTTTGATAGCTAAATTGATTTTTCCTAAAGTTTTCTTAGAAACATTATCAAAGCCATGAATATAATTACTATAAGGTTTTATATTTGAAAGATAAAATTAAATTGTTTGAGCATATCCATGCTACAAATATTAAGCCCAGATCTATTATCAACCATAGTTCGATGAATAAGGTTACCATTGACTAGAAAAACTTCCATAAGATCCATCACAATGATCTCAAATATCTTTAGGAGGAAAGTGATCATGAGTAAATACAGCTTGAGGTGGGACAAATGTAGTATTCATGCATTGTAAAAAGGCATTGATGTTATCTTTATTAGGAGACAGAGTTGGAATAGTGGATTAAGATTTTTCCAAGGATTCATGATATGTCAAGGATGTTTGAAGAAGTTCCCAAGATCAATCTTGGAAGGGGTATTATGTAAATATGATGCCAAATAATAATCCAATCTAGGACTTTGAGAAAGATGAGGTAGAGGAGGAGTAAAAGGTTGAAAAGGTGGAAGAGAGGTAGTAGATTGAGGATTATTCCTTATATGATAGGTATGAGACACCATATGATAATCCTTAGAATTACTATGTTCCCATTTAAGAGTTATGGGAGGACAACCCTTAAGTGTGAAACAAAGTTTAGTTGATGAAGGGTAACCCTTGAGAGTGAGAATAGGTTGAGAAACATTAACTTGATTAAGATATTTCTTCTCCATAGACTCATCACTAGAAGGAAGATCATTAAGGAAACTACCATTATCCTCTTTTCCTAAGGAATCCTTAGAATATGGATCATGGATGTCCATTAATGATGCATCTCTACTAGGAGAATCAAATGAAGGAAATGTCACATTGATAAAAGTATTTATAATGTCTTCCTCTTTCTCTAAAATATTACTAAGAGAAGGATATATATTAGGAGAAGAAGAAACATGAAACTTGTTACGTTGAAAGGAGAAGGTATCAATCATTTTAGCACTTTCATGAGGAAGAGAATAGTCAATATTAGCATGACGAGATTCATCCCAAATAGTGACATTATCAATACAATTTTCATATCTATTAATAAAGTACACCATAGAGGAATGTAATGATCCCTTTTTATAGGTCATAAAAATTGTCAATTAGAGTTATTTGTCTTATGGGATCGTTAAACATGTTATCAAATTTGTATTAGAATCAATTTAATTTAATTTTCCTATTCAAAAATCCCATTACTTCCTCCAATTACTAAGGTTTTAGATGATGGTAAAAGCAGGTTTTGAAAGGGCCCCAAAACCTTTTAACAAAAACAAGAAAGATAGGCAATTAAGACCACTAGGAACAATCTTGAAACCTACTAAAAAGCAGAAAGAAAATCAAGTTTTACAGGGACCTGAAACCAATAGCAAAGTTCAATAAAAGTATCTAGGTTTTACAAGGACCTGGAACCTGAAACAAAGTTTTACCAAAAAATAGGACCAAAACCAGAACCCAAAACCAAAAACATAGACCAAATAAAGGACCTATACATAAATAGAAACAACATAAAATACCCAAAGCTTCTATTGCAGTTCTATAATCATCTTGATAGCCTCCCTCCCGATCGTAGCAGTGTTCTGAATGGAAGTGGCAGCCGAAGTCATAGTAGCTTGCAAGGCTTTCTTCCTCGAACTCTACCTTGTCCACTTACTTAGGCCCTCCGAAGAAATAGTGTCTTCATTTAATCTTTTTCCAAGGCTAGTTGCAGTGGCACAAATGCTTGATGTTACCTGCTCCATTTTTGTACCACTTTCCTTGATGAGCATTCTAAGATTTAACTCATAATCTTTAAGTTTTTTAGGGATATCTCCCTTTTGCACCTCCAAGTGATTAATTATGGCCCGATCAACATCCTAGTTGTGTTGCATTATTTCCACTTTCTTCTTTAGCCCCATAATTTCATTATAGATCCAAGAATCAACTTGGAGAATAGAGTTTTCTTTGAGCTTTGCAGAATGTAAGAAGGAAAGCTTGTTGTCCCTCTGCGGTGAATCAAAAATGTCATCAATACTCTCATGTAAAGGGGAATCAACCTTATCCATTTGTTCCTCCCTATTCATCTGAACCTCCTCTCTATTTTCAACAGGGGCTTCTTGCTGAACTAGATCCTCCTTTTGTTGTTCCCCAGTCTCCGTAGCAGGAGTAGAATCTAGAACCATATGATCCACATCCTGCATAGTAACTAGATCATCACTTAAGTTATCTTTGTCTTTAACACTCCCCCCAGACATAGTGTGATTACCTTCATTGTCAAAGATGCTTTTTTATGAGTTACTCTCTGAAGTATCCTCCTCTTTTTCTTTATCAAATTTTCTTTTTGTTTCCGGATATCCCTCCAAATTTGAGCTGAATTCCCCAACATTTCTCCCTTCCTCTTCCTCTAGGATATCCTTCTTAGAACCCTCAGAACTCTTTGACTTTGACTCTGTTTCAACAATATGTTTATGAGAACTTGAGGGTTTAGGTTTAACCTTCTCTTTCCCTTTAACATTCCCATCCATCATACACTTCTTGGACTGAGAACCTTTCTTCTTATCAGAAGAAGGGGTCAAAGCAATGGACTTATTTTTACAAAAGCCCTCAATAAGAAGTATTATACCTTCATGGAAAATAGGTCGAGACTCCTTCTTCCTATGGGTAAATAAACTTTGAAGCAACGAAAACATGCAGATAGAAAGGGAAAGAAATTTTATCCTTGTATCTAAAATGGTTGAGGAAAACAAAATGAATTTTGTAAACTCTTTTGTTCCTACCATCCAAGATAAAATACTCATGAATGTAGAAAGCACATCAAGCTAGATACCTTTAATCTACTCCACATCAAAGAAGTCTCCACTCTTTTCCAGTTGCTTCTCCTCGTCATCTGTCTTTGGAAAATTTTTATAGGCTGCATTGGAGATATTGGTTTTTTTTGAGAACTTAATGCTACACGTGGGGATCCTCGTGACCTTAGCAATGAATTCCTCAGTAAGCTTCATAGTGACTCCATGGAGAGTGACTCTGTCATCAGCCCAATTTTTAAAGAAAGGGATAGTGATATGGGGTTTGAAGCCATGCAAATGCTCCAGATAACTAACCACCTTCCCTTTCTGAAGAATCTTCCAAACATCCTGACGAGCCTTCCAGTCATCACATTTTTTGGTCTTGTTTCCATGGCTCACCCCCCATTTTGCCAAGAAAACACAAAACCAGAAACACCCAAATACAAAAACGCAGAGAGATTGAAAGGAAACCAATTTTTAGTTACTTGATTTGGAGGTCGCCTTTTAGAAGATACGTGCTAAAACCACATAACATTCACATGAATGTACCTCCTCAGGGAAGGTAATCTGACAGTCATAAGGCCACTCCACCAAATCATTAAATTGCTAATCCAAACAAATCTTTCCCATTTTGGAATGGTTGGCTTCATAATTAATAATCATTTTAAGATCAGCATGCTTTTTTAATTCCTCATGCCACCTCACCTTATGCCCCATTTGAATAGCACAGTTGGCTATCCAGTTAGCAACACCATTGGCCTCGCGGTATGTATGGGAAATGACCACCTTATCAAACTTTTGAGTTAAGGTTTTAATTTCCATAATCGTAGCTTCAATAGACCATGAGATAACATTTTTATTATTTAGGGTATTTATAATGTTCAAAGAATCACCTTCCAACCATAATTTGGAATACCCCAACTTGACAGCTAGCTTAATAGTATAGAGGGCAGCAGTGGCTTCAACAATGTGGCTATTAGATTTACCAATAGGGATAGCAATAGCATCAATAACATTACCCACCTCATCTCTCAGGACCCCTCCACATCTCGCTCTTCTCGAGTTTCCCTTTGTAGCTCCATCAAAGTTGCCTTTGATCTATCCAAAAGGAGGTTCCTTCCATTTTATAGTCAATCTAGGATTATTAGTTTTTGGATTGGACCTTTCAGATCATAAAGGGTTCTCAAAGTGGAAACTTTGCTCAGAAATTCTCTAGAATTTAAAGTCTCCTTGATGGCTCTAATGATATTCTGACCAAGAACCCATCCCAAAAGATCTTTGCTCCTAAAAATTCAATTATTTCTTTCTTTCTAGATTCCCCACCAGAGGTGAGGGAGAGTAAGTTTCCAAAGAAAAAGAGCATTAGGATCCTTAGAGGGGAAAAGTGAGCTTCTAAAAGAGAGCTCCACATTGTTTTGATGGACCCATGTTATACCCCAGAAGTTAAGAATCTCTGTCCAGACTTGCTGGGAGTAGGAACAATTCAAAAACATATGGTCTCTATCTTCAAAACCATTTTTACATAAAATACACCTGTTAACCACATTAATACCTCTTTTTTGCAAATTATCTAGGGTCAGAATTTTATTTTGAAGCAGAATCCAAAAGAAGATATTAATTTTGGGAATGAGACCCTTAATCCAAGCATGAGACCAAAGAGGTTGACTTCCCTTATCCTTTGAGGAAAATATAGAAGAGACTTTAAAATGGCCACTAGGGTCAACATGCCAAATAACCTCATCCTCACAATTAGGATATAGAGAAATAGCATTGAGAGATAATTGGATATTGGTGAAGCCTTGATCAACATTAGTTAAATTCACCTAGGAATCATTCTACCAATAATGACTAATTAATATGCCAAATCTTTACTTGCATCGATCAACAAGATCATTGTCAAGGACATCTTCAAACAAGGGATGATCCATTAACCAAACATCTTCCCAAAATTTCACCTGAAGCCCGTTACCAATTTTTCATGAACATCCTTTTCCTAGAGTTTTCTTGGTCCGCTGAACAACCCTCCATATAGAGGAAGGATGAAAAAAAAAGGAGTAGAGAAGAAATCAGGAAGGGATTTAGCATTGAAGAGGTATTTTTGTTTCCATATGGTGCTCCACTCTTTGTTATCATGATAGACTCTCCAACCTTGTTTTGCTAAAAGAGCATCATTCATGCATCTGCTTTTCTTGATTCCCAAACCCCCTTCTCTTAATGGTTTGCAAACATTATCCCAAGCAATTAAAGGCATTCTCTGTTTCTCCTCAGAGTCAGTCCATAGGAAATTTCTTTGAATTTTTTCAATAGACTCAGCATATTTTGTAGGGATTCTAAATAGACTTAAAGCATAAGTAGGTATGCTTTGAAGACAAGCTTTGAGAAGAATTAACTTACCTGCCTGGCTTAAAAGATTCCCTTTCCATCCCGTAAGTTTCTTACTGAATTTGTTAATAAGATCTTCCCAGAAGGTATCAGGGATCTTTAGACCTAGAGGGAGGCCTAAGTAAGAAGAAGGGAGGGATCCTATAGAACATCCAAGGATTTTAGCAATTTTGTTTTGTCTCTGAATAGGGGTATTAATAAAGTACACACCACTTTTATTCCAATTAACCAACTGACCAGAGGCAGAGGAATATAAGTTAATAGCTTGCTTCAAATTTTTGGCTTCCTTAACTTCAGCCTTACCCAAGAAGATGGTATCATCAACAAATTGTCCATGAGAGCAAATAAGAGGATGGGAGGAAGGTTGTAAACCCTTAATGAAACCTCTATGGATCAAATCCCCAATATGCCTCCCCAAGAAATCAGCCATGATTATAAAAAGGATAGGAGATAAAGGATCTCCTTGTCTCAAACCCCGAGAGGGATAAAAGAACTGAGATGAGCTACCATTAACCAAAACAACAATATAAGAGGTATAGATCAATTGATGAATAAGACTTACAACCTTGTGATCAAAACCAAAAGCAGAAATAATTTTTAAGAGGAAAGACCAGTCAACTCTGTCATAGGCCTTAGCTATATCCACTTTCATAATGAACCCCTGATTGTTAGAACAAGATAAGGAATGAATATTCTCATGGGCAGAGATGATAGAGTTAAGGATCTTCCTACCAGGAATGAAGCCATTTTGTTGATTAGAAATAATCAAAGGGATCACTTGGATAAGTTTGGAGGTAAGAACTTTGGAAATAATTTTATAGAAAGAATTACAAAGGTTGACCAGTCTGAAAAGATCAGGAGAATCAACATGAATTTTCTTAGGGATCAGGCACAGAAAGGTGGAGTTGACTTCATTAAGCAGCTATTTGGCTCCATAAAATTCCTTCACAGCATCACAAAAATATTTGCGCACAAATTTCAAAAGTTTTTGGAAGAAAAACATGGGAAAACCATCAAGCCCAGGAGCTTTATCTCCTCCCAGGGAGCTTACAACTTTGAAAATTTCATCATCCTTAGGTATAGAGCTTAACATTTTATTTTGTTCCTTTGAAACTAGAGGAGGAATCACTCTAAGGAATTTAGCCCGAATCTCCAGATTTAAGTTATGATTAGCTATCATAAGAGAAGAGAAAAAAGTCACCATTTCTTCCATGATGGCATTGTCCTCTATAATCTTCAGATCTCCCTTTTTAAGGTGTGAAATGTGAATTTTTTCCCTATGTTTAAGAGTAGAGAGATGGAAAAATTTAGTATTTTATCACCTTCACTCAACCATAATAGCCTTGACCTTTGTCTCCAGTAGATTTCTTCTTTAGTAATGATGTCATGATATTGAGCCAATTTTTTGTTTTCTTCAATGAGGAGATCAAGAGTATAACCAGTCTTCTAAAATTTTTCCTAGGTTATAAGAATTTTCTCCTTCATTACAATTTTGTTCTTAAAGACGTTCCCAAAACTATTCTTGTTCCAGGTTTTAACTTTCCTTTTAACATTCTTGAGCTTAGAAGCAACTCTATAAAGGGCCCTCCCTTCAATATCAATACTCCACCATTCTTCCAATTTACTTTCAAACTGAGGGTGTTGCAGCCACATCTTCTCAAATCTAAAAGGAAAATTCTTCTTGAAATTAATCTTCGTGGCCGAAAATATGAGGGGGAAATGATCCAATCTAATTTTCTGACTGGCTTCCATCTTGCACCTAAAATCATTAGTCCAATCTGGAGAAATAAGAGCACGGTCGAGCCTGGTCTGGATACATTCATTACCTACTCTCTTATTACTCCAAGTAAATTGAATTCCATGGAGGTCCATATCCATTAAGCCCTCTTTATTTATAAATTCCAGTAAATCCAATGTCCCTTCTAGCTGGGTAGCATTACCTCCCATTTTTTTGTGATCATAGAGAGGCACATTGAATTCTCCCATTATAATCCATCTTCCAAAATAGTCCTTACTTTTAAAATTGGAAACAGTCTCCCAAAACTTTTTCCTTAGTTGCTTAGTGTTGGGAGCATAGATATTCACTATATACCATCCATCCTTCTAGTCAACATTAGTGATTTTGGCTATCATAAGATGTTTGCTTTCAATCAAGATAGATCCAGAGTAATTCTTCTTCCATAACATTAGAGTTCCCATTGATGCACCTTCTAAACTACTGGCATTTATAGAATCATTTTAAAAAGCTTTAATCTATTCTGCCTTCTCTTTACTCATCTTAGTTTCTTGTAACAAGAGAAAATCAAGCTTTTGTTCTCTAACAAAATTCCTAACAATATCTAGTTTGTGAATGCTATTCATCCCCCTAATATTCCAAGTTATGATTTTCATATCCTATTTTTTAGGGGTAAAATCCAGAATAGTTGTCTGCCTACCATCAACAATATTCTACATACTTTCCAATTCTCTGGCTTTCTTATTGGGTTTTCTTCCTCATTTGTCCAGGGAACCAACATCTGGTTTCACCTTTGAAGGTTGTTCCACTATTTTTCCAGATTTGTTTAGAGTAGAAGCAAGAGGATTCTTCTTAAATTGCTGTTCAATTTTGCTACTTCTAGTTTCTACTCCCTTTGTGATAATCTTGTTATCATTCCTTTTTCTTTGATTTAATATAAGCTTTGAGTTTTCTCTAGAGTCTTTCACAATTTCTAGGGAAAGAGACTCATCCAAAAGAAAGTCAACATCAGCTTGAGAGGACACTTGGATCTCCCTAGTTTGAGAAGAAGGAAGATCTCCCTCAGGAATATTTTTGTCATCAGCCAAGAATTCACCTTCCTCTAGCTTGATTTTGTCCTCCATATCTCTCCATCCATCATCTATCCTTTGATAGATAATGATTTGTTTTGATAGATCTGTCAGATCCTCTAGTCTTTGTACAGGTTCTGATGTATCGGTATTCACACCATGTCCTACTATCTCTAAGATAGCAATCTCAAAAGAGGGTACATTCCCCAACTCAACCTGTTGAGCATTAGATTCTTCAACTAAAGGTTCTTTTCCCACCTCAACATTAGGATAAATAGACTCTTCATTATTCTTTTGAGCTTGTCTAAGAACAACTTTAGGTTTCCAAACCTTCTTTTGGTGAACCTTGGGCTTTTACCCTACTGAAACACTACTTGGAAGCTTTTTACTCTTGGAGGGACAATTTCTAACCAGATGCCCCTGTTTATTACAAGCATAACAAGAGTTGGGCAGATCTTCAAAAAGAATCTCTTGAGATTTTTTACCTAGCTTGGATATAAGTTCCACCTTATTAGGAAGATAATTCAGGTCATCCACTTTAACAAAGATTCTGGCACAATGAAGTTTGGTTCTAGAAGTCGTAGCACTGTCCAAAGCCACAAGTTCACCAAAGGAACTGGCAATACCTTTAAAAATATCCTCATGCCAGAATTCAAGAGGGAGACCAGGAAGTCTAGCCCAAATGGGAGTGGTTAAGAAAAAAGAATCAGAGAGATCCATGTTGGGCTCCCATTTTTTAATGGTTAGAGAACTTTTACCAAAGGACCACGGTCCACCACAAAGAACTGTATTCAAGTCTTCCACACAATTGAAGAAAAATGAGAAGAAACCATTCAACATAGGTGCAATATCTACCTCTACTCGAATAACCCATTTCCTCTTAACCATATTTCTTAGAGAATCTAGATATGGTCTTGCCCCTAGAAATTTACCCACTAAGGTGGAATCCATGGAAGACACAGAAAAATTGACTAAAGGATCTGGGATAAAAACTTGAAACTCACCTTTCTCCCAACAAGACTTAGCAGTCACCGGTGGGAAAAGAGATTTACCAGTAGGTTTATTGCCAAACAGAGAAGACCAAGTCCTACTTTCTGAAAACCCTTCTTTTAGCCCTTCTAAGTACTTTTCCTTATTGGGTTGAACAATATCTTTCTCCTTCTCGAGATCCTATCCTAACACTTGAAAAGCAGAGGAATCCAATGGTGGGACACGGACCCCACTAAAAGGATCAGAATCACACAAAGATTTTCCAACAGATACACACAAAAGCTTCCCATCATCCACATCAACCAGAGGTTCTAACTCACCCTTCTTCTCAGCACCCCCTACAATTCCTCCTGGGTCTGTACCTCCTGCTAGATTCTCCCCTACCAGTTTCCCACCTACCTGCCAACCAACAGATTCAAAATTGCCCATCCAGTGTCTTAGATCTTGTTTCTCCAATTACTAAGGTTATTCTTATATGGTAGATTTATTGTGTGAAGGTTGCATGAAACAGACAACATGCAACGTGCCTCAAGGCCTAACCCTAGTATTGAGATAATTTTCCACGTGCCTAAAATTACTTTGCCTTTACCTTCCACAAATTCCCTATCTAAAAATACCTCAATATGGGATAAGAGATGAACTTTCTCATATTTAAACAATATAGTTCAATTTTAATAATAAGGGACATCTAATCCCACTATTAATTCATTTATTAGCACTTATTAAAAGTGATTATATAAATAAGCCAAAGTATAATCATTTAATATATATAATTATTAATTACTTATACCATCCTTAAAATTAATTTTAAATATTGAAGCTCTATATATCATTTTGCTAATTCTCATCCTTTTTCCCACAAACTATCTTTCTTTTATTTAATATATTTTTAATGCTCTCCATATATCCCATGTATTTTCTATTTAATCTTATACCTTCTTTTGGTGCGTTCCACATTAAAAAAACAAGTTATGTTAAATATTTTGTCACCATATATTTATAAACTTACCTAAATACCTTTCAAATAGGCATCAAATAGCATAATATTAAGTAATTATAAATAACATAATATATAAATATTAAAAAAATTATAACTAAGCACTTAATAGTATATAATTTAGGATTTTGGAAACCCTTACCTCAAGGATCACGACCCATGTTCAAAAGGCACGAACCACATATTAAACCATATAAAATACAAGTTTGGGAGGGGAGGATAACGCACCGAAAGAGATCTATACACAATCACCCACACATTGGGAAAAACAAACGAAGAAAGTAGAGTTCAGAAAAAAGGAAAGGATGACAACTTTATTCATCCAACCAATATATAACTAAGAAATGAATTTGATTTTATTATAATACTCAAATACTCTTATGAGCCATCAATAGAATTTTAAAGGGAAAGAAATGATATCTAACACATTAAGAAAGTATTACAAGGAACAATTGATTAAACCCATGGCCCACCACCAACTAACCATTTTTAGAAAAATTATATTGTCTTATTTTATTATAAGGGTATTTGAAAGGCATTGGCTATGGTGCAACTTATTTGCACCAACTGGAATGTATGCCAATGTATCCATCAGATATGGACATAACTATCCTCCCAATGAATCGCCCATCTGTACTAAAAAAATAACATTATGCATGCATACCATCCATCTTTGACATAACAAATAGAGTAAATGGAGAATAATTTGTCATGAAAAGTACACCTAACTTCATTCTATGCAATTAGATTGATGGAAATTCATCACACATGGAATGCATTATTTAGTTTTAAAATACAATCTTTCTTTTATAATTGTATTATTATTAATAAATAAATTACTATTATTTTATATTGTTATTATTTCTTATTTTAAAAATATTGTCCTAAATTGTGTGTTTCAACATTGAAGGAGTGGCTTATCATATGAAGATTGTAGTCTTCCTTTGATGCACAAAACTGCACAACATTGTGAGATCGTAACAAGGATTCCCTTCGCTTCAAACAATCCTAGGATCCTATGCAGGCACAAAAATGCACCACAATTTTTAACTTACGAATGTCAAATGAGTAGAAATATATTCATTCTATATTTGACTCGTTTGATGTAGCTCCTTTGATGCACGAAACTACACAAGATCACAAGATCACAAGAAGGAGTACCTTCGCTTCAAATAGTTCTGTGATCCTATGTAGGCACAAAAATGCACCACAATTTTTGACCTGTGAATGCCAAATGATAAGAAATATATTCATTCAATATTTGACTCATTTTATTTAGCTTCATCAACACATGAAACTACACAACATCATGAGTTTGCAACAAGGAGTCTTTTTGCTACAAATAGTCCTCTGATCCTACACAGGCACAAAAATGCACCACAATTCTTGACCTGTGAATGTTGAATGAGTAGAAAGATATTTATTTGATATTTGAATCATTTGATGTGGCTACTTAGATGCACAAACTACACAACATCATGAAATCACAACAAGGAGTTCCTTTGCTTCAAACAGTCCTACGATCCTCATAGGCATGAAAATACACCATAGTTTTTGACCTGCAAATATCAAATGAGTAGAAAGATAGTTATTTGATATTTGACTCATTCTATTTAGATCCTTCAATTCATGAAACCACACAATATTTTTGTGCACCCAAGAATGTCTGAAACTACACAACTATATCTAGCTGAGTACTATAAAACTTATCACATGAAAGATGTCTCTAATTAGTTATCTGCAATGATATTTTTTTAAATACATATTTTTAATTTTATAATATAGTTACTTTATCCATCCATTTTTTTTTAATGTAATATGATACATTTATACAATATGTGTTGAATTTTTTTGGGTAGCTTTAGTGTTAACGAAAATACATTACATTTTCATCCAAACCCTGCCTTGACTTCTTTGTATATTCCTTCAATGCCTTGCCTTAGTTAAACCATTGAACAAGCATTGGAATCCATCATTCAACATTTCATTTAACTATTAATGAGATTTAAATCTCAATTGATAGAAATGTTTTTTCTTCATTTGATGTTTCATATACCACTATAGTTACATCGATTAGGCTTCATGAGTCAGGATACACTATAGTGATCGCATTATGGTCAAAAGAGATTTTGGGTACTATATCGCTATAGAATATAGCAAAACTTTCTATCTCTATATGGAGAAGGCCTAATCTTGACATAGTGATGAGTAATGAGGAAAGTATATAATTATGAATATAGCAATCCCTTTTATTGCTATGTGAAGAAACTGCAAAAATAATACAGCGATGAATGATAAAGGAGGCTTATCACTATAATATATAGCGATCATCGAAAAATAGAAAAAAATATAATCATTATAGCAATGAGTGATAGAGATGTTATCAATATAAATATTATTTCTTCATTTGATGTTTCATATACCGCTATAGTTACAACAATTACACTTCATGATTTAGGATACGCTATAGCAATCATAGTATGGTCAAAAGAGATTTTGGGTACTATATCACCATAGAATATAGTGAACTCTTCTATCACTATACGGAGAAGGCCTACTCTTGACATATCAATGAGTGATGAGGAAAGTATATTACTATGACATATAGAAATCCATTTTATCGCTATGCAAAGAAATGACAAAAATAATATAGCGATGAGTGATAAAGGATGCTTATCGCTATAACATATAGCGATCATTGGAAAACAAAAAATAAATATAATCATTACAGTGATGAATGATAAAGATGTTATTGATAGAAATTTTGTTTCATCGTTCGATGTTTCATATACCACTATAGTTACAACAATTAGGCTTCATGAGTCGTGATACACTATAGTGATCATAATATGGTCAAAAGAGATTTTGGGTACTATATTGCTTTAGAATATAGAAAACTCTTCTATCGCTATATGGAGAAGGCCTAATCTTGACATAAAGTATATCTCTATGACATATAACAATTCCTCTTATGGCTATGCAAAGAAACTACAAAAATATATAGCAATGAGCGATAAAGGATGCTTATCTCTATAAAATATAACAATCATCAACAAAGAAAAAACAAATATAATCATTATAGCGATGAGCGATAGAGATGTTATCGATAGAAATGTTGTTTCTTTGTTTGATGTTTCATATACCACTATAGTTACAATGATTAGGCTTCATGAGTCACAATACACTATAGTGATCACAGTATGGTCAAAAGAGATTTTGGGTACTACATTACTATAGAATATAGCGAACTCTTCTATCGCTATATGGAGAAGGCCTAATCTTGACATAGTGATGAAACTAGAAAAAAATATAATGATGAGTGATAAAGGAGGCTTATCACTATAACATATAGTTGAACAGGAAGAAAATAGGGCCTTCACTATAACATATAGCTGAACAGGAAGAAAATAGGGCCTATCCTCAACCCGATTTCCCAAAAAGAATGATCCAAATTGATTAAGCACAAGAAAGTGATCAATACACAAATAGATTAGGCAATGGAGAATAGGGAGAAAGGAGGCCTTATGGTCTTGCTATTTGAAAAGTATGTGCTTAAATCTTGAAATAGATAAAAGACAAATACTAACCTTGAAGTAGGATAGATTTGGAAAATGCTGATTTCTAGTGTCTATGTACAGTTTTAGGAATCTCTGCAACCTGTTTCAAACTAGAAATGTCAAGATGGAGAAAAACTAGAAAAAAAAATTTCCTTTTGAAGAGAGGTTTCCCTTGACCTTGATAGTGGGGCACAATTGTACCCCAAAAAGTTGACCTTGACCTCCACTGCTAAGACAAAATTTATGCTCGTGGGTCCTGCAAGTTTGACAAAAAGGGTATCCAAATCTGCTCTTTAATTTGTTGTTCCACACCTATATCTACAAGACAAATGGCTTGTTTTTTTGGATGGGGGGTTTTCCTTGGTCAAACCCTAGTTTGGAATCAACCTTGAAATTTAATTGAAATTGCAATATAAATCAACAATGTAAATGAAACAATTCACCTTGCTTATATTGAAATCCTTGTGAAGGATTTGAATCCTTGAATCCACAAGTACAGATGCTCCAAATGAATCTAGAAATGTATGTAGGATGTCTCAAATCAATTTCATTAGAACTTCAACACCAATATTGAATGGATCTTTGCATAGGAAGAGGCTTGGATGAATGTGGATGGAGAAATCTTCAAAAAGAGGGCTCTGTAGAGATTGAATCCTTCAATAGCTAACAATGATCATCCTTGATGAATCAGATGCTTTGAATGTTTTGAATGCTTAGTATATCTTCACTTCATAGTAGGTAGATGCTCTCATGAAAATTAGATTATAAATTTTCTCATAGATGGTGGATCATAACTCATATAAAGTAGATAGTTGTTTGTGTGTGATAGATCCTAGATGTCAAAATGAGGGAAGAAGGCTTCCTTATATAGAGATCTAGGGCACAAAATCCTAGATAAAGTTGACATGGGAGAATTAAATCTCAATTAACCTTAACCCTTATAAATTGACCTAGATTAAATGTAATTTAGAGTATACCATTTCGAAATGTGAAACAACAGACTTGGAAGCAAGAAAATGAAACTTTCTGAAGCTCAATGTCTTGAAACTCCTAGAAATTGAAAATTAGACCTAGGGTTAGGGATGAGGTGGACCCTATCACTAGTAAATTTGAACTCAATTTTTGACAAATTTTGGTCAAAATTTTGACCAAGCAATTTGTGGTAAATTTTCTCGTCAAAATTTTGACCAATACATTTGTCAAAAAAATTTAATTTTTGCTAGCCTAATTTGTCATTATTGGTCAAAATTTCCACCAATGTTTGGTCAAAAAAAAAATAGAATTGGTGGAAGTTTTGACAAATTCTTGGTAGAAAACTATCAAGAATTGGTCAATTTTTTTAATAATTGGTGGAAATTTTGACCAAGTCTTGGTAGAAAACTATCAAGAATTGGTCAAAATTTCCACCAATGTTTGGTAGAATTTTTTTAATGATGTATCAAGCAATTGTTTCTTATCCAAGCCATTTAATTTGCAACCTTTTAAATCTCTACAAAGATAAAGTTGGAGCAGGAGAATTTTTCTTCTCAAAGGTGTCCTCTGATTTTAAAGCATCCATTCCATTATCTGTGAATAGATAATGGAAAGATGTCCTCTGATTGTAAAGGTGTCCTTCTATAAGCTGTCCATTCCATTGTAAAGGTGTCTTCTAATTGTAAAGCATCCATTCCATTATCTATTCACAAATAATGGAATGGACACTTTACAATCAGAGGACATCTTTGAGAAGAAAAATTCTCCTGCTCCAACTTTATCTTTGTAGAGATTTAAAAGGTTGAAGATTAAATGGCTTGGATAAGAAACAATTGCTTGATACAACATGGAATAATTGGACATTTATGCATAGGGTACCATCAATTATGTGAGTGATGAGATCTAGCCAAATTTTTTGGGGTCAAAGCCACCAATTAATATAAGGTTTCTAATCTCCATAAGGTTGACATCGTGGTTTTAAGGGCTATGGAGAGGGCACTTCTTCATTGTCTGCTTCATCACTAATTAATGTGCACCACAAACTGACAATCTTTGTCTTTGTTGTGGGCTCCTATCCCCTATGTGAGTGCTGATGTAGAAGTTGAAGCAAAAAAAAAGTGAAAACATGTTGAATAAGGTTTCTAATCTTGACTTGGTCAACACTGTTGATTTAAGGGCTATGGACTGGGCAATTCTTCAATGTCTAATTAGAGGTAGGATTGCATCCTCTTTAACTGGTACATGTACAACCCCAGGAGGAAATAGGTTGTTGGCTGCTTCTTTTGGCCTTGCACTTTCTTCTTTGTAAGTTTTTATTTAAAAAGCTCTACATCCATCCCTAGTTTCAAGTGGTTTGGAAATGCATCTATTTGCTGCAAAAAACAATACCTATTTCTTGTTTTAGTTTCTGATAGGTCTGTCTCAACTCTTTCATTTGTAGAGAAGGTTTTCGTCATGGCAGTAGTGCATAAAACATCTCAAGGTAAAACTGAAGATGAAAGGTAAATAGATATTAACACCACTATATGAAAATTATGCATTTTATCCCACAAGAACTTTTGCACTAGAACAACTATTTTTGAAGTTTACTAAAAATAAACAGGACATAATATTTATATAGAAAAGAGATTAAAAAATTCATTAAAATATAGTATATGCCCTGTTGTGTGTGTTGACTATGGATGTTCGTTTACTTTGCTCTGTAAAATGACTTGTAGCATTTAACTATGAGTAAATCTAAAATAAAATGTTTCTAGAACTATGCATTCTTCTTTGCATTTGCTAATAACAATAGTTATAAGAAAGATCTCTTTTTCACTGTTCTATGAAATTCTACATAAATATCCTTAGTATTTTTCCATTCTTCACTTTCCAAGTTGGATCACATAGATTGTTAAATATGTGACTCCATGTCGAAGCTTTTCCTTGAAGACTAGACTCCCAAACATGGATCTAAAGACAATTTTGTCTACATGGTCAATCTATAATGTAGCATCCTCACATAATTTTATAAATTTAAGTCAATAAAATTTGAAGTTCATGAAGGAAACTGGAAAATAGTAAGATCTCTATCTCGTTGTACTAAATGAGGTTCTTCACCTAACTCTTTGAACTTTTTGGTGGTATGGTGTGTTGGGCCTTGTGTTTAGCTAGCTTGGGCTTCTTTGTAATCATGTGCTCCTTCCTCTAGAGATCTTCTTAGGAAAGCCCAGGTTTAAATTTTAGATTCAAAAAAATCTTTTATTGTCTAAATTGAGCTTTAGTTCCCATCAATGTGAATTTTGGGCTGGTGTTGGAGAAGGGTCATTTTGGGTCACAAGCTACCGAGTGGATTTCTAGTCAAAATTTTAGGAGGTAATAAGTTATGCTAATATAAAAGTAGTGTATTGTTAATTTCATTGTTTTAATGTTGATGGAGATGATTTTTTGTAATGCAACTTCAAAGGAGCCTCTAGTAGCTTCTTATGAACCAGTTGTGGGAAAAGACGTGACAATGAAAGTGTTTAATATCCTTAGCAACAATTTAAGGATTTTGATGGTATTTTAGCAGGAATGTAAGGATTATGGTGGTTTATTCCTAAAAATATGGTTATTTCCCATCATCATGGATTTCAGGAAGAGTGGTTATTCCTATCATAAAACATACATTGAACACCTTGCATATCATAAAATAGTAATGCAAATGAAGTAAAATAATATTTAACTAGGAAAATTAGAGTCTTAGACATTCTTGGAGAAACTATATTTAAATGACACTCTAGAAGGGTAGAACTACTAGAATTCATTTGTTTAGTATGGACTTGGCCACAAATGACAAGAGAAAGCATGGTGAGTGGGGCTAGCAATCAGTGGAAAACTATCCCAAGGGTATGTGTCTCCCTTGTTGGGATATTCTCATTTTTTGACAGCTGAAGGGGTGGTATTGTTACTGTGGCTCTGAGTTCTTTGTGCGGGCTTATATACGGGTAGCACCCTATCTCACTAGTGCCAATATCTCTCAATGTTGACTTTCAAAAATACAATGTGTCAGTGTGCGATGGTATTTCCAATTTGTGTGCTTTAAAGGTGGCAACTTTTCAAAATTACATTGTCCAAAGACTATTATATATGATGATCATTTCATCTCTATAAAGATTTTTTATCATCAATAAATACAAAATGTATCCAAACTTTAAGTGTAAAGTTCCTCTACAAGTAATCTTCATATGAAATCATATTAAGCTGCAAGTTCTTCTCACTCTATTAACTAGAAAATAAGTGTAGGTAGTAGTGCAATACAAAGACAAAACTAGTATATGAAATTGATTCACCTTGAGTTATTATTTCAAATTATTTTTGCATTGCCAAATGCCTCTAGAAGCAGATTTGAATGGAGAAATAAAAAAACCAACATAAGTACAGAGACACCCAAACAAACTTTTAGCATATAATGAATCAGAAGATCAAATATATGTGGCAACTTCAACTCTCATCAAGAAAGGTTTAGTTGGTATCCAAAGAAAACATGCTTCAACATGGATCCATAAAAACTCTGAAAAAAATTCTTAATTCCAGAACTTGTTATTCAATTGTTCTATGATCTATCACAGACCAACCGCCAATATAGGCTAAGTGCTGCATTATGAGTTTTGTTGTTTCTATTTTTCTTGCTCCACTTTCTCCACTAACCAGGATTGATTGGTTGCATTGTTTATTGATTGTTTCCCTGTAATGACAATGTCAAAATGAGAAAAAAGAAAAGTAAACTTATCTGTCATCAATAATCAACCAACAAAATATAGTATCTAATGCCATTCAGTGATTGAATAGTTTACCGGTATGAAGCATTAGCAATTGCAAAAACATGAGGGCTCAATTCTCCAAAGGGGGCATCTCTATTATGCTCCATCATGTGAGCATCATATAGATGTGGAAGCTTTGTAAATGGGTTGACAACAATTAAGATATTTCCTATATATGTCTAACTCCATTGCAAAAGAAATCATTAGAGACAAAAAATGCTCTATCATTAATTATTTAGGACATTATAGAAATAAGTCATCCAAGAAGCCATTTGACATGGAGAAAACCATATGAAAGCATGCCAAGATACGGATGAAACAACTATGTATTTGTTTTAATCTAAAATTTAAATTCATTTATTGCAATGGTATATAAGATTGCCTATTATCACAAGTTCATTACAACATTAATTACTAAATGCTCACAAGACATGAATAAAAAATCGCATAATTATCAAGATGGACACACAAAGGCCATGTAAGGAGTGTTCGCCATGATGAAAAATCATTTAATATTCAAAAAATTACTATTGCACTACAAGCTAATTTTACAAAACCAACTAAAATTTTATTTGCTAGGAACCTCTAGGAAACAGCCTCTAGAACTTCTCCAACAAAATAATGCTATTGACATGACCTCATGAGTTCTAGAATCTTTTTCTTCCATTGCAATAGAAAGAAAGATTAGATATTCATATCACTCACATAGATGTCACTCAGTTCATATCTTCTCCTGAGATTATATAAAACACTTGGTTCATTTGAGTAGGCCAGTTTAGTCATATCATCTACTGCTCTAGGTTGTATATTTGGATCCCTAAGATGCAGCTTTTGAATAGCAATGAATAGCTGCATCAAAAGTTAAACAACCAAAAAATACAAACTCTTCAACCCCAATCATAGCAACCTAGAACCCATATGTAACAATAAAGCATTTAATATCATCCCTAATTACAAATAGAAATTGACACTTTTGTAGTGATGAAAAGGACCACGCATATCCTAACATAGGCAAAGATATTCATTCACTCACAGTAAAGTTTTATAAAGCAAGGGACCATAGCCCACAGTTATGCAAGCCAAGAAAGATGGTATAATTAAATGTGCAGAAACATTTACCATTTTCCCTCTACTTAAAAGAACTTTAGCTTGCCCATTTACAACTTCAATCACCTCACAATCCACCCATGCCAACTCTAAGTCCTAAATCCACACCTTTGACCTAGCAACTATGTTTCTTTATGTTGCCTACTAAAATAAAGCTCAAGGTGAACATCATTTTAGGAAGAAAACAAACCATGCACATCCATTATTGCCTATACATTTCTATAAAATAAAAAACTATAATTGGATGTATCTGATAGGTGTAGAAAAAGATTATCCATGAATCATTTTCTTTTATATATGACTAACAAAACCTTCCATAACATTTCTATATTTGTTATTGATCACCAGTTAATAGCCTGGATCTCCACAAAGATTAAGAAACTAGTCTTCCTTATGTGTGGAGCACCATATTTCTACCACAAACATACGAGACTTTTACCTATAAAGTAGAAGAATATTAGCTCCAGAAAAAAAGATTTATCCATGGAGAAGCCAAAACTAGAAGTATTACTTCCCCCTTCGCATTTTTGGAAAGCTTCTAGCTACTTTACAAACCAACCTTATCCTTTCCCATGTTTCTTGTTGCCTCCAATTTTGTATAAAGACATTGTAGATAGTGTGCCTTGCACAAACAATCAATCAACATGAATGTAGGTTTTCAATATATTGTTGGTTTTAAAACTATCTTGGATATACATTAAAATGGTTTGTGATTAACAAGGGCATCTATTGTAAATGGTAAGTTCAATATAAATCAGCAACTAAGAACATGAAACAAAAAGCAAAGTAAAAACTAAAAATATATGATTTAAAGACAAGAGAAAGGAGAGAGGAATTGCAACCCTCCAATGGAAACTCCCAATGTGCCACTTTAGTCCACTCCTCAAACTTGGACACACATATGAGGAAAAGCTTGTGGTTTTTTGTTTAAGAAGAATGCCAAAGTCAAACCCATGTTTCGGTGATTCCAAATCCATGGAAGCCGAGATAAAGATGATTAGATAAAAAATTATAGATATGAGAAGAAAAGATAAAGGCACTATGATATGCTTATTCAAATCTACAAGAGTTAGTGCAAGGATAACTCCCCTCCGAAGCTAAGAAGTCAAAGCTTGTTGGAATAAAGGTCAATATGTGTTGTTGTGCAATGAAGGAGGGTGCAGCAACAATGCAAGATGAGTAAAGAGCTATGAAAACTACCTAAAATGGTCAAGAAAGTTGCAGAGATAATTCCAAAAAAAATTGAATAACCAAGAAGCCTGAAAATGGGGGCAAATGGAGGTTTTAAATAACCCAAAGGATTCTCAACAAAATGATGTGTGTCTTTTGCATTTGCTGCTAAATCAAGAAAATGATGTGTGCCTATTGAATTTGCTACTAACCAGGGTGTCTAGTATAATGAGATGTAGTGATTTGGTATATCTCTATCTGCCCAATATTGCTCTTGGTCCTTTAATAAAGTTACTTGCAAAGTTCATGTATGTCATGTATGCACACCTTGGAGAAAGATAATGGAAGTGAAAATCTTTCCTATCAAGAGCTCATGGTGGTAGTAGATCTAAAAGTTGTGTTCACTTGAAAACAAGAGTTAAGAAAATATCTTGATTAGTGGTGTTGTTAGTCCATGCACATGTAGCCTAGCAGGAGGGTTCATATACATCAAGAAAAGATAGCTTGCATTACCATTATCTACCCTCTTATAGTGTTGTATAATCGAGATAAATGTGTAAGTTAAGGCAAATACTCACCCATGATTTTAAAAAAGGGCATTTCATTCATGTTGTTTTAAGGGGAAAAAAGGACAATTTCTTTACTACCTTTGCTTAGGTTTATAAAAAGGAACATATTTTCAAAAAATTATTATGTAGTCACATATAGTGACAAGTATGTAGTTAGAAGTCATTTTGACAGGCCAAATCTATTATGAGAAACTTAAGGGTAGTTCAAAATATAAGTAACCTCAATGGCCACTTGAGTTTTGATCAACTGAATGATGTATTGTACAACTTGTTGGGTTTGATGAGTTATATAGACTAATGATTCTATTGTATTCTTTGAGGGAGCATCCATGATAGCCAAAAAGATCCAAATGATATCCATTTTTTATTTGTTATTGCTTTTAGAATTATATGCAACAGCCTGGTTGCAGAGTCATTAAAACATTTTCATTTTGTCTTGGTTTCATTGATTTAGAATATCAAGAATTTGCAATTTATGGACAACAATGTATTGAAGCATGTATGAATATAAGAGAAAGAAGAACATAAAAATATAACATGGACATGGGTTCTTTGAAATAAAAGCATCCAAGAATATAAGCAAAAGCAAAACTATTGAAGTGTAACATGCCTCATTATGCACTCTTGATATTGCCAAAGTTGACAGAATTTTTTTCAACTGTGAATAATGATATATTATATTTACCATTTGAATATTTCCTCCAGAATGAAGCTGAAAAAAAGGTTAGGTCTCTTTTGAATTTCAAGTAGGCTTTGTGGTCTAAGGGTTCTTGTACTTTTTACCTGTATTTAGCAAGTTTCTTTCCATAAACTCCTTGTTTTCAAATTCAGGCCATGACAAAGAAGATGGAACAAATGGAAATAGAAATGGAAGCCAAGGATAACGTACAATTATTATCTTAATTTATAGATGGTTTTGTCTTTCTTTTACATTATTCCTTCTAAATTTGTAGCATTTCCTAAATACAACAAATAGAGGAGTTGCAAGGACTCTATGAATCTCAAAAACTTCAAAGTATAGATTTATGCAATAAGCTTGAGATAACTGGGGTCTGTATAAGTGTATAATAGCTTTCCTTGAAAATCACTTTTTCTTATGTGTCCTCATGGGCCTAAAAAAATTATGTTGGCTTCCAGAAAAAAGCTTGAGGATACAAAGTATGCTTTGAATGATCTAGAAGAGAAGTAGACAGCTAAAATTTATCCTCAAAGAAAAGGAATTCATCATCTCCAATTTGCTACAATCTGGTTAGGGGATATTGTTGATATCTCCAGTATTACTTTTTCTGATTTGAGTCTAATTTGACTCTACCATTATTCATATACTGAAAATGGATTTTGATACCAATGTGCAAAAAAAGTAATCGTTAAACAAAGTTGTGGGATTCGATCAAAACTAGAGAACACAGCATAGGATGTATCAGGACTATTTGAAAAAATTGGTAATTATTTTTCTGTGGAATAATAAAGAACTTCTGTTCCTTGAAAATTGATACCTATCATTCATATGAGGACTTTTGATCTTGAAATAAAAAGTTCTTGGTTGGATGCTAACTCCACTCCTTTTCTTTCTTTAGAGCGGAAGGATAAGGTATGGATAGGAAATAAAGTTCTTGTCCAAACTTCTCATTCACAGTTAACTCAGGAACTTGAAGTTTTGCACAAGATTGTTGAAGATTCTACAAACCAACAACAACAACATCTAACAACTATGGAAGAGCATATGTAGTGCCTTGTATCGATAAAAACTAATGTAGGGGTCAATAGCCTTACTATTTTTAACTCATTCAAATTTATTACATAATTCTAATGTAAGGTTGTACTATCTTCTAGGTTATCAAAGAACTTAGGAGCAGGGTTGAGAAATTGAAGACAATTTATGACTTTGGAATGAAAGGCCTACATGACCTAGCAAATGCACTAGATGGAAGTTCTTGTTAGAAATATAATTTAAAAGCTCATTGTTGTTGAAGATCAAAGAGGGAGATTGTTGTAAAAGAATGTTTTCAATCATTTTTTTTCCATTGATGTCAAACCTACTATTTGTAGGGATGATATTTTCTTATAAGATCCAAGCACTATCACTTAGTTGATTGATGAAGAGGATTTGATCAACAAGATGTGACAAGAGCACCTAAAGAAAAGGTTGAGTTATGATGTTGTAATGAAGTGCAAGGATAAGTTAAGACAAGGGTTAAGTAATGTATCGATGACATACTCAAAGATACAGAGGTTGGTCATACTTAGATACATTGGAAGAAGAAGTTGTAACAAGGTTGACTACAAAGCTTTAACTAAGATCATCAGTGGGTGTCAAGCAAGTTAGTTGAAGCAAAGAAAATTCTTAGTAGAAGTTGAGTAATAGAAATTTCTAGTGTCTGCCAAGTGATCTTCAAGTGCCAAGTGAAGATCAGGTGCTGAGCATCAAAAAAAATTTAGTTGGTGCCGAGTGATCTTCAGGTGCTGAGCATCAGGAAAAACATAGTTGATGCCGAGTAACACAATATGTGCCAAGCACTAGTATTTCAATAGTGTTGAGCTATTTTATTATTTCAAATGATGAAGATTCACCAAATCTAAGCTGACATAATGGTTACATTAAATTTTTTGAACAAGTTGTAAGATAAGGATGATGAGTTGTTGGCACAGAATCTTATGTAAATCATTTTTGGGCAAATTCTAAAGGATTATTCAAGAAGTTTGTAGAGGAAACAAAATATGGGTTAGATACAATGAATCCTACCTAATCCATGTGAATTGAAATTGAAAAATGGAAGAATTGAGCAGGAAAAGGAACTCCAAGACTTCTATTTAAGAAGTCATAAACCAAGAAGCAAAGAGCTGGTAACACTATTGTTGTTGAAGTGCCAAATCTGTAAAGTGATTGAAAGGGTGTCAAGAAGGAGACATCTAGGAGAAGGTAGAGCATAGAGGCTCTACTTCTATGAGTGGTCATGAAGAGATGACTACACTGGTACATTGAGTATGGAGACTCAAGGAGACAAAACTTGAAAGAAAAGGCAAGCTGTTACGAGTTGCAGAGATTGAAGGCCAGACAAGGGTATGAGCTGAGAAGTGATTTGTGAGCTGAGAAGTGATTTGAGATCTGCAAGATAAGTTGTATGTTGTAATCAGGTCAAGATTTTCTAATACTCTCTAGCAATTGTATTAGATCTGAAAATCCTATGGGCTTAGGTTGGCCTAACAACAATTTGTAAATCCTTTAACAGGGTGGTATTCCAAGTGAATCTTCTAAAGTCCTCTAACCAAGCCCACTTCTAACAGGGTGGTTAAATCCTCTAACAAGGTCACATTTAATAGTGTGTTGTAAGCCTTTAACAGGGTAGGCCTTTCACAGGGCATCACTCCAGAAGGATGAAAATTAAATGGCATGTTACTGGTGGTTTTTCCCATATTGGTTTTCTATGTAAATCATTGTGTCATGTGTTGATCTCTTATGTGTTTTACTTGCATGCTGATTTATAGTAACTTGCTGATTAGATAAGTTAAATCTTGGGTGAATGAATGGTTGAATGATTTCACTATACTTAGTGAAAAATTTGAATAGGACATTTGGACCTTGAATAACTAATTCACCCCCCCTCTTAGTTATTCTAAAGCAATTCTAACAATTGGTATCAAAGCCATCTTCTGATTTAGTTTCAAGGTACTAGAGGCGGGAAGATCAAGGTGTCGAAGAGAGAAGTTCTCAAGCTCAACAAAGACAACTTTGCTGCATGGTAGAGTTGAATGAAATTGCAACTTGGATCAATAGGTTTCTATGTACAAACCTCAATTGGAATAGAGAATGTAACTCCAGCAGGACCCCTCACTGCAAATGACTTAAACAAAAGGAAGGAGCATAACCAAGCAATGTTGGAAATTGCATGTGCACTTAGCTATGTTGAATATGATGACATCAAAGACTATAACATTGCATTCAAAATGTGGAAAACCTTATTATATATCAATGGAGGTGATCAGAATGTCCAGAGAGCAAAGAGAGAAAGCCTAAGAGGGAAGTTTGATGACATGAAGATAGAGGAAGGTGAAAATGTTGCTCAGTATGCTGCAATAATAAAAGAAGTGGTGAGTGCAATAAGAAGTCTAGGTGGACAATTGGAAGAAGAAACATTCATCAAAAAATACTTAAGAATTGTACTCCCTATCCATGCTATAAGAGTTTCAGCCATCCAAGAGTTGAGGTGTGTACAAGGGAACACACTAACCTTTGAAGGAATAGTTGGAAGACTTACTGCATTTGAGCTATCCAATTTTGACAACTATAGACCTAAGAACCTTGAATCTCTTTTCAAGGCCAAGATGACAATAAAAGATATTGAGGAGGACACATCAATCAAAAGAAGAAGAAAAGGAAAACATGCATCCAATATAGCAGCATAGATGAGGAAGATGTGGAATAGTTAGAAGCACTACTGGCTAGGAGATTCCATAGAGGTAAAGGAAAATTCAAAGGTAAGCTCCCTATCATATGTTTCAATTGCAATGAGGTGGGTCATATAGCTGCAAGATGTCTACAGAAGAAAAATTGTAAAGAAGGAAACAAGTTTAGGAACAAAAGAGAAGATGACAGCAAAGATTACAAGGAGAAAGGCAAGAGATGCTACATTATTGAAGAAGACTCTGATGAAAATGATGATGAAGTAATCTATATAGCCATGAAGGATGAATTAGACAAAGATGAAGATGAAGCAACAACATTAGTTACCTGTGTGAACAAGAATGACAAGTGGATCATAGATAATGGATGCTCACATCACATGATAGGAGATAAAAGTAAGTTCATTACCTTTACTCAAGACAATGGAAATAGTGTTAGATTTGGTAATGATGCTCCATGTCAAATCAAAGGAAAAGGCTCTATCAAACTTACAGAGAAAATTTCATGTGATCATGCATACTATGTTGAAGGATTGAACTACAACTTGTTGAGTGTATCATAATTAGGCAATGTAGGTTGCAAAGTTGAATTTGGAAACAAAACTGCCAAGATTTATGACATTGATGGAAATCTAATAGGAAAAGGTGAACAAACTAGGAGTAATTTTTTTACCTAGATATGGAAGAAGCAACGTGCCTTGTTGTTAGACTTGATGATGTGTGGTTATGGCATAAAAGGTTGTGTCATGTTAACTTTGATAATTTGATTAGTATCAGCAGGAAAAATAAAGTCAAAGGATTGCCCAAGTTGAAGAAACTTAAAAACACAATGTGTAAACAATGTCAACTAGGGAAAATGACTAAGTCTAGTTTCAAAAGTAAAACATATACTTTCAAAGGAGTACTAGAGTTAGTTCATGCAAACTTATGTGGCCCAATAGAAGTACAAAGCTACCTAGGAGACAAATACATAATGCTATTTGTAGATGATTAGTCTAGGATGATGACCGCTATGTTTTTAAAGTAAAAATCTGATGCATTCCAAATATTCAAGTGGTATTTGGCTAGAGTTTAGAAGGAAACAAGAAAGAACCTGAAATGCCTAAGGTTAGACAGAGGAGGTGAGTTCACATCAAGAGAGTTTGAAACATTTTGCAATGGCAAAGGTATCAAAAGGAAAATATCAACACCAAGAACTCCACCATAGAATGGTATTGTTGAAAGGAGAAATAGGTTAGTGATTGACTGTGCTAGAACCTTGATGATGGATAAAATGTTGCATTAAAATATTGGAGAGAAGCTATAAGTATTGCAGTCCACACACTAAATAGAGTTCAAGTCAAGAAAGGTACAAATGCAACACCATTTGAATTGTGGTATGGTCATTCACCTAATGTTAAACATTTCAAAGTGATTGGTTGTAAATGCTATATTCTAAAAGACACTAGAAATGGCAAGTTTGATGCAAAAAGTGATGAAGGCATATTTCTTGGATACTCCACCAAAAGTAAGGCATATAAGTGTTTGAATACTAATGCTAACAAAGTTGTGGAGAGTGCAAATATAAATTTTGATGAGCATGCAAAAGTTTAGGTTGATGAGTCAAAGCAAATAGAGGATTATAGATCCTTTGTATACTTCTACGAAGGAATGACAGTTGAAGACAATGTTGCAAATCAAGTTGGGAATCAACAACAAGCTTTAGTATCTGTTGAGTCTCAACCAATGAATGTTGAGTTACATTTAGAAGCTAAGTTGTAGAATGTAGAAAATGTATGTACTGATTCTGAAAATAGTGTGCAAGAAAGAAATGATGAAATACCAGATGAAGAAGAACGAAATGACTCTTGAGTTGAAGGATCAAATATGGAAAGAAGGACTAAATGCATATTAGCCAAGTATGTAAGAAGACATCACCCTGCAGATCAAATCATTGGTGATAAGGATGCTAGACCAATGACATGGAATAGACTGAGGAATGAATCATGTCTACTAAGCAAGGTTGAACCCAAAATAGTCAAAGATGCACTACAAGATGATGACTGGTATAGGGCCATGAAAGAAGAGATAGATTAGATTGAGAAGAACAAAACTTAGTCTCTAGTTCCCAGACCAGCTAATAAGAATGTGATTGGTACCAAGTGGGTGTTTAGAAACAAACTTGATGAGAATGGTGAAATTGTTAGTCTAAAAATTGTTTTGACACTTGAGTGCCAACACACTTAACCACTTTCCACATTGAAGCCGAGTACACTGTGTATGCCGAGCCACAGTGTGTTTCAAGTGAGGAAATTCATCAGGTACCGAGTGATCTTCAAGTGCTGAGCAGTCTTCAGGTGCTGAGTGAAGATCAAGTGCCAAGTGATTATAGGTATCGAGCATGATCTAAGTGTTGAGCATATACAGGAGCCGAGTTACAGAAGGTGCCAAGCATCAGGAAGCAGTAAGTGTCGAGTAACTCAGAATCAACATATGAGTTTGAAACTTCACAAACTCAGATGAAAACCATTTTCATAGACGACATGTGACGAATCTCGGAGGAATTAAGTGATAAGATCAAATCATTTATATTTCCTATGTAATCTTCATGCAACCAATAAGAAAAATTGAGAAGGCATACAACCAATGATAAAAGTGCAAGGAATAAGTGAGAAATAGAGATTCAATATGGATCGTAGATCCATACCTAACCCTAAGTCTTTGAGCGTCTTTATAAGGAAGACAAAATCTCATTGTATGTAAGTGGATGGACGAGGGTGTGTAAGGAAAACTAATTTTCAGAGAAAAGAGTATCAGATCACAAAGGATCAGGATTAGAGAAAGCAGATCAAGTGCCTGTATTCAGCAATCAAAGGATTGTAAGCTATTAGGTTTATTATACCTAATACTCTCCAGAAATTGTATTAGAAAGAAAACCCTATGGTGATAGGTTAGCTTAGTAGCTATTTTATAGATCCTTTAACTAGGTGACTAAATCCTTTGGCAGGGTAACACTTCATGTAAAGTGTTTGTAAATCCTTTAACTAGGTCACTATTGATATAGTGTAAAGCCTTTGACAGGGCAGGCCTTTAACAAGGCAGACCATCAGAAATGGTTAAACATTATTATTGCAGTGATTTTGTGGGTATCATCCCCACCTTAATTTTACCTTCTTATTTCTGGAGGGTTTCTAGGTTACCAAAATATCAACTATTATGTGGTGATGCATATTTGTTTCTCATGATTGCTTAATTTTTATATGCATGCATGTTCATTTCAAAGATATGTTATTAAGGATTTGAAACAGTTGAAAAAGCTAGTACTTCTGATTCACCCCCCCCCCCCCCCCTCAGAAGCATTCTTTCCAATAAGATATTCCAATAATTGGTATCAGAGCACAATTTCTATCAAAAAGGAGCCTAATAGCTTGGAGGAAAAGATCTAAAGATAGAAGTTTTCAAACTTGGAAAGATCATTGAAAACTAGGTGATAGATGTGCATCTCACTCTACAAAAAGTAGAGGAAGCTTGAGTGGAATTAAGAAAATCTTTGAAAAGAAGAAAGGAGATAGCCATAGCTGAAAATGACATACACTACAAGGAGATTAATACCACACAAGTGTTTGTCAATGGAGACACTAAAGAATTTGATGCAACAATAGCAGAACTAATGGAGAAAAACAAAGTTCAAGCAAAAAAGATAAGATCTCTCAAGATGGAACATGAATCACAGGCCATAATGTTATGTGAAATCACTGAACAAAAGAAAAGAGCAGTTGAGGACAAAATCATGATGGAAGATGACAAAAGAAATCTAGCAAATAGACTGGAAGAAAAATGTACTAAATTAACAAGGATCTCAAACATGCAGATGGATACACTTTCTCAAATGATGAATCTTCATCATGAACTTAATATGAAAGATATTGAGATCTCTACTCTGAGGATGCAGAATGAACAATTACAGGATGAATTGAATAGAGAAAAAGAGATAGCAAATAATCTCAAAAAGTCAAGTGAAGCCATAAAATACTTTGAACAGTTGTTGAAATTCCCAAGTTTAGCCCATGATACATCAAGACTCGGATACAATAGCACTGAAGTTGGTGAATCATCAAAGAGTATTGAGAAAAGTGACAAAGGTAAGAATTCTAAACCCACTTGTCATTACTGTAATAAAAAGGGACATATTGCTAATATTTGCAAGAGTAGAAGAATCAATCAGCCAACTACACACAAAAGCAAGAGTTACTGTCACAAGTGCAACATGCAAGGACATATGACACAAGATAGCAGATCCAAAATCCCAAGAACACAAAGATTTGATGGACATTGTCATAATTGCAAGAAATATGGACATAGGGCATTTGAATGCAGATCAAAGCCTATGTGGACATCAAATCAACCAACAAAAGGGAATGAAAGTCACTACCATTGGGATTGTAAAATCAGGTACAGTTGTCACTATTGTCAGGAATATGGACATATACCCCAGAATTGCATAAGAACACATTTCAAGGGGAACTATAAAAGATGGTTGAGCCAAACCACATGTTTGAGTTTCTTGAAAATTGGTCATACCAGCAAAAACTGTCCTACAAGGTCCAAAGCACCAAATACTAAAGCCAAAAAAGGAAAAGAAAAGATTGATGTCATAAGAGGACAAATGAATAAAACTTGGAAGAAGAAGGATGAGTGCAGTACATCAAGCAAAGGGATCACTTCACCTAATGGATCAAGTGATCACACTTCATCAATCTAAGCATAAGAGAGATATATGGGACTGATATAAAAAGCTATATCATACATCAGTCCCAAGATAAAGAAGCACTGAAAAGAAGAAATAAGCATAAGATAAGATGCTAAGACTAAACTTGAACAATATTGATGCCGAGTTGTCTTTGGATGCTGAGTGAAACTACTTTGGATGTCGAGTTATCAACAAAGTAAGTAGATGTCGAGTAAGTACAGCTGTCGAGTGGATGCCAAGTTGAAAAACATTTGGAAGCGAAGTGACAGGTGTAGGTACTAAAATGCATTAAATGCAAAAGTTTCTTTTTCCACTTAAAAGCAAAAATCGATTCATTCTTGAGCCATTAAAACGAAGAGCGATTTCCTTGAGCACGACTGAGCAACTTTCAAGCTTTCAACCAGTGATTTGCAGATATTTAGCATCTACCCAAGCGATCTAAGTATCTATCTAGGTATTTCCTTCAAGTGCCGAGTTTTACAGTTTGAGAACTTTACTTTAATCATTAAAACCCTAGTTTGGATATAAACGGCATCTAGTTCAAAAATGACCCAAGGGAAAATGAGCCATGAGATTCAACTTATCAGTAACAAAGTGAAGCAACCTGAGTTTAGACCTATACCAGAGGTTGCATACAAAAATGATCTCATTGGTGCCCTATCCGCCATCCTTGAAAAAGTTGTTATGGTTCAGGATGTACAAAAATGCTATAATTGTAAAATAGGAGCCATAGGAGATTTATAAATCTTTAATGCCTATGACAAACTCTATGAAAATGGTATTCTGAAAGATGAGTTTTCTGTCATAGAAAAGAAGGGTTTAACCAAAGCCTTAGTTTTTCCAATCATATTAAAAAATGAGTGGATAAGCATTATACTCAGTAGAATCCATGATGGATCATTTTGGTTAGAACAAGGGCAAGTCAAGATTACTAAGAAAATGGTTCATAGGGTTATAGGTTTTCCAACCGTAGATCGGCCAAAGACATTGAGAAGTGAAAAGTAGGAAACAATTGAGAAAAACACATGTGCAAAATGGAACAATAGAGGAATGACCATAGATACTATTACTGATCCCCTTCTAGACTTTGTTGTAAGGATCATATCACATAAGCAATCTAGCAGGTTAAATAGTGTACTCTGCATAGCAGTAGATGTGGCACATAAACTTGTAAAGAAAGACCACACTTATGACCTTGCAAAGCTCTTGTTGCAATAGATCAATGAAAATCTTGGAGCTATTAGAAAGTACAAGGGAGCACAATGTAAATTTGGTTTAGTTTTGGTATGTATTTTCTTCTATGTAATGAAGGAATTCCCTTCATTTGGCAAAATCAACTGGAGTCAGAATAAAACCACTGTTTATCAAATTAATGATTTCATTGCATAAATGGGAGATAGCTTTGATGATCAAATGTCTATCTATTTTGAGGATTTCAAAAATGCAATGAAGAATAGAATAAGAATACCAGTTTCACTGGTAGAAAAGCATATAAATGACATATTTTTTCTTGTTGATATTGATTACACTTACGTTCAAGAAGTCCTTCCAAGAATAAGATGGCTTAGACCATTGGGATATGAGCTTGATGTTGACCAAGCTTCTGCAGCCATCATAGCTTTACTTATAGAGGAAATGGACAAATCTGCCAAGGCATTTGGAACATATGACATTGTAAAATCAAGAGTTGTTATAGAATTCAAGACAGCTTCAGCAGTAAAGAAAAAGGATAAGCTGATAAAGTAGATAAAGAAGAAATTTAGTGTTGGAGAATCAAGTGCAGTAGGTGAAGAAGAAGAGATTAGTGAAGGAGAAGAAGAAGGTGAGCTAGAAAAAAAGCCACTTGAATTGCCTCAAAGTAAAGGTGAAGAGAAAGATGAGAGTGCTGAGGAAGCAAAAACCAAGGAAGCACCCATCAGAGGCAAAGTCATCAAAAGGAAAACAAAGACACCTCCTACTTCTCAACCTTCACCAAAGAAAGTTGTCATGCAAATGCCTAAGAAGCCAACAACCAGAGCTACAACAAGGGCCTCTACCCAAAAGGCTAAAGAGGAAGAAACAAAGAAGAAAAACACAAAGGCACAGGAAGAGCCAAAGAAAAGGAAAAGATATGTCGCCCAACCTGATATTGATGAAGAAGATTAGACTGAAAAGGTAAGTCCTCCTAAATCTTCAATTGATATATTATGTAAGAAGGTTAGGAATGGAGACTTAAATGAAATGAAAAAGATTAATTTCAATAAGTTCAGTAAAGAGGAACAAAATAGCATAGAAGAATCAATCTAGGCATTAATGGCATAGTTCAAGTATACACCTCTTGAACTAGATGGAAAATTGCCAAAGGAATTGTCTAAAACTATAGAAGACAGATGGCATTTCTATCTAAAGATGGAGAAAGAGATGAGGGAATCAACCCTAGCAAACCTATTGCCTGATTTAACAAAAGAACAGGTAACTCAAGTAGTCAAAAGGCACAGAAAAAGGTTTACAACTAAATATAGGGCATTCTCCATCTTGCAAAACAAAATTGAAGAAGTTGTGCAGAGAACAAGAAGAGTTTGGAAAAACTTGTACAAGACATTTGAAGATGTTCTTGAAGAGGTATACAAAGAGGAAGCTGCTGCTAAACCTGAAGAAAGAAGGAAGATGAGAGAAGAGAAAATAGAAGAAGAGAAAAAGGTTGAAGAAGAGGAAAATAAGAAAGAAAAAGAGGAGGAAGGAAAAGATGAAGACAAAGGAACTGATGAATAGCAAAGTGTGCAAGACACAATCCTTCACCTCCTAGCCCGCCTCACTCACCTACCACACCTGCAGAAATCATAAAGATTAAGGATGTTGTTGACACAACATGTCAAAATATCAATCCATTAACTGCATCAGATCTTACTAAGATCCTTTACCAAACAACTCTACAAGCACAATTGTGTACAAGTCCCATATTGGTCAGTGTGGACAATCTTCAAAAGTCAGTAGAAAAACTCAAAGAAGTCAAGGTGCCACCACAAGAACCACCTCAAACTATTCAAACTACTGGTCTTACATTTCTACCACCTCCGTCACCACAAAGTTTATCCACTCAAACTCATCAGGAGCCGAGTGCAAAAACAGAGGTAGTCACAGGGACAACAGTTCAGACAACAAGTACACCTCTAGTAGTAGTGACACAAGAAGAAGAAGACAAGCAAGAAGAAGAGGATAAGGAAGAAACTCAAGATAAAGAGGAGTTTGCAATACAAACTTTGGTTGAATTACCAAAAATAGGAACTCCCACCAAACCCATTCATAAGTTGAGTACTGAAATGATGACCTTGCATGTTAGTACAACAAGTTCAAGTTCTACTAGGGTAGCCAGAACCATCCATTATAGTATTCCTGAGCTTGATGAAGAAATCAAAATACCCTATTATGATTCAAGCACTCTAAATGAGGAAAAGATGAATGAAATACAGAGTGCATTGGATAAGAGAAGGAGAGAAGAGGAAATGAGGAAAGACTACAAATACAAGCAGGCAATGAATCAAATAAAAGATATATTCATGGATTCTTTTAGTCTTCAACCTCCAGATGCAAATAGGCCAATACTTGAGCAATCATCTGATATAGTTGACCAAGTAAATAATGAAGACCATGATACTAATGTAAAACTAATGGAATGGTCAGAAAAGAAGTTTGTAGGCAAAGTCAACCAGAAAATAGCTAATAACGTAATTTTGGGACAGGTTGACCTAGCAAAGAAATTGGAAAATGTAAAGAGTGTATTAGGGAACATATTTTCCCTTTATAGAAAATTGTGTGATTTTTTCAGGTTCACACAAGAAATAAATTAGAAAATTTTGAACCTTGAGAGTAAACTAAAACTCTCCAACACACAACTACCCTGAGACCCTCCACAGAGTGAAAAGAAATTTGCTCAAACATTACACACTCAGAGGGAATTAGTCGCATTATCAGTAGAAGAGGCCACTATCAAAGAAAAGCTGATGCAAATTCAAGCCTCCATTACTCCTCACTTAGAAATATTGCACAAGGAGCAAATGTATGCAGAAACAGTCCTGAAGAAGGATCCAAATATTTCTACACATGAAGGACTTGTTGATCTCACAGCAGAGCTTTCAATCCAACAAAAGTCCTTGGATATTGCCTTAAATAACTGGGATGCAGCTCTCCAAATACTCCTTGAGGTAAACAAGACATTTTTGGCCAAGCATGGCATTACTATTTAGGACCCTTTGAGATCAATATCAAAAAGATAGAGATAATATTCTAAGGGGGAGATAATATTGTGAAGATATACTAAAGAGAACATTAGGCATAATGGCACAAGACATCAGCATGATCAACTCAGGGGGAGTTATAAGAGTTATAATAATTTTGAGGTATATATATTGTAAGTTACAAATTTTTGTTAAACCTCTGTATATTAAGTGTTTTTGACACTCATGTCAAAGGGGGAGATTATTAGTCTAAAAATGGTTTTGACACTTGAGTACCAACACACTTAACCACTTTCCACATTGAAGTTGAGTACACTGTGTATGTCAAGCCATAATGTGTGCCGAGTTAGAAAATTCATCAAGTACCGAGTGATCTTCAGGTGCTGAGTAGTCTTCAGGTGCCTAGTGAAGATCAAGTGTCGAGTGACTACAAGTACCGAGCATGATCTAAGTACGGAGCATATATAGGAGCCGAGTTACAAAAGATGTCAAGCATTAGGAAGCAGTAAGTGCCGAGTAACTCAGAATCAGCATATGAGTTTGAAACTTCACAAACTCATATGAAAACCATTTTCATAGCTGACATATGATGAATCTCAAAGGGTTTAAGTGATAAGATGAAATCATTTATATTTTCTATGCAATCTTTATGCAGCCAATAAGAAAAATAGAGAAGGCATGCAACCAATGATAAAAGTGCAAGGAATAAGAAGGAAATAGAGATTCAATATGGATCGTAGATTCATACCTAACCCTAAGTCTTTGAGCATCTTTATAAGGAAGACAAAATCTCAGTGTATGTAAGTGGATGGATGAGGGTGTGTAAGGAAAACTAATTTTCAGAGAAAAGAGTATCAGATCACAAAGGATCAGGATCAAAGAAAGCAGATCAAGTGCCTGTATTTAGCAATTGAAGGATTGTAAGCTATTAGGTTTATTATATCTAATACTCTCCAGCATTTGTATTAGAAAGAAAACCCTATGGTGATAGGTTAGCTTAGCAGCTATTTTATAGATCCTTTAACTAGGTGACTAAATCCTTTGGCAGGGTAACACTTCATGTAAAGTGTTTGTAAATCCTTTAACCAGGTCACTATTGATACAGTGTAAAGCCTTTGATAGGGCAGGCCTTTAACAAGGCATACCATCAGAAGTGGTTAAACATTATTACTGCAGTGATTTTGTGGGTATCATCCCCACCCCAGTTTTACCTTCTTATTTCTAGAGGGTTTCTGGGTTACCAAAATCTCAAGTGTTATTTGGTGATGGATATTTGTTTCTCATGATTGCTTAATATTTATATGCATGCATGTTCATTTCAAAGATATGTTATTAAGGATTTGAAACAATTGAAAAAGCTAGTACTTCTGATTCATCCCCCCCCTCTCAGAAGCATTCTTTCCAATATGATATTCCAATAGAAATAACAAGAAAAAAAGGCAGATTAGCTTGCAAAGGCTATGCACAAGAAGGATTGGATTATGGAGAGACAATTGCCCCTGTTGCAAGAATGGAAGGAGTAAGAACATTACTTGCATATGCTGCATATAAAAGTTTCAAAGTCTACCAGATGGATGTGAAGTCTTCCTTTTTTAATGGTATACTAGAAGAAGAAGTCTACATAGAACAACCAGAGGGATTTATTGATGAGAAGAACAAGGACATGGTCTGCAAGCTACACAAAGCACTTTATGGATTAAGACAAGCACCTAGAGCATGGTATGAAAGGTTGCACAAATATCTTGTAAAGATAGTATTTGAAAGAATAGATAACAATAGCAAATTGTACATCAAAGATGAGGAAGGTAAAGACATTTTGATATGAAAAATCTTTGTTGATGACATAATATTTGGGGGGAAAGATGTTTTATGAAAAGATTTTGCTGATCAAATGAAGTATGAATTTGAGATGTCAATGTTTGGAGAAATCAAATTCTTTGTTGGATTACAAGTACATCAGTTGAAGCATGGGATATTTGTGACCCAATCCAAATACATCAAGGAAGTACTCAAAACATTTGCGCTAGAAGACTCAAAACCAATTAGCACACCAATGGCAATAGGCCATAAACTATCCAAGAATGATGAAGCTATTGAAGTAAATCAAACAATGTATAGGTCAATGATTGGAAAGCTACAATATGTTGTACATAGTAGACTAGACATTACATTAGCTATTGGAATAGTAGCAAGATTTTCTACCAATCCAAAAGAAAATCACTTAATGGTAGTGAAGAGAATATTGAGATACGTGAAAGGAACTAATGACTTTGGTTTATACTACAAGAGGAATGAGAAGTTTGAACTAAACGCTTACACTGATGCAGATTGGGGAGGTAACATTAATGATAGAAAAAGCACCAATGGAGGAGCACTTCTCTTAGGAAAGAGGTTGATTACATGGACAAGAAAAAAGCAAAGTTGCACCTCACAATCTACTGCTACTATAAACTGTACCACTACTGTATGGATCAAACATTTGCTGCAAGGTATGAAGGAAGAAGTAATTGAGTTTGTGACACTTTATTGTGATAATACAAGTGCTATCAATATATCAAAGAACCTAGTAATGCATGCTAAAACTAAGCATATTGCAATCAAGTATCACTATGTAAGAGAGTTGGTGGAAGACAAATAAGTGAAGATGGAATATGTTAGCTTAAAGGAACAGATTGATGATATCTTCACAAAAGCACTACCTAAAGATGCTTTTGATTATCTTAGAGGTAAGCTAGGGGTGATACCCCTAGCTAAGGCTACTTGAAGCAAAAAGCAAGAATGACCTGCATCAAATAAGCATAATGTTGAAGATTTTACACATTGATGTTGAGGATGTTTACTTTGGGATCCATGCCTAAAGTAGTAGAAGTGCTAAAACCTCAAACTAGTCACAAGCAAGGTGACAAAGGGAGACATTAAATGAACTTGTAAGAGCTACATCTACATATTAAGATGCTAATATGTCTTTAGAATTATTGTCAAAAAGGGAGAAGTGAACAACTTATCAACAACTGTTGAAGATAAAGGATACAGCAGCAAAGAGGGAGAAGTGAAATGAAACAATTAGAATAGTAGTAGGAGATGTGATGTTACAATTTACTTTTTGGAATTTGACTTAATGTTCTAACCTAGTGAGCTTTTCGTGGAATAGTTTAGTTTGATGATTGATCAGTTTGGTTTGCCATCAATCCCAAAGAGGGAGATTGTTGGAAATCTGATTGAAAAGCTCATTTTTGTTGAAGTTCAAAGAGGGAGATTTTTGTAAAAGAAGGTTTTCAATCATTTTTTTCCATTGATTTCAAACCTTCTATTTGTAGGGATGATATTTTCTTATAAGATCCAAGCAATATCACTTAGTTGATTGATGAAGAGGATTTGATCAACAAGATGTGACAAGAGCACCTAAAAGAAAGGTTGAGTTATGATGTTGTAATGAAGTGCAAGGATCAGTTAAGAAAATGATTAAGTAATGTATTGATGATATACTCAAAGATACAGAGTTGGTCACAGTTAGATACATTGGAAGAAGAAGTTGTAACAAGGTTGATTACAAAGCTTTAACTAAGATCATCAGTGGGTGCCGAGAAAGTTAGTTAAAGCCGAGAAAATTCTTAGTAGAAGCTAAGTAACAGACATTTCTAGTGTCTTCTGAGTGATCTTCAAGTGGCGAGTGAAGATCAAGTGTCGAGCATCAAAAAAATTTCAGTTGGTGTCTAGTGATCTTTAGGTGTCGAGCATCAGGAAAAACATAGTTGATGTTGAGTAACACAGTATGTGTCGAGCACCAATATTTCAATAGTGCCAAGCTGCTACATTATTTCAAATGATGAAGATTCACCAAATCTAAGCTAACATAGTGGTTACATTGAATTTTTTGAACAAGTTGGAAGATAAGGATGATGAGTTGTTGGCACAGAATCTTACGTAAATCATTTTTTGGCAAATTCTAAAGGATTATTCAAGAAGATTCTAGAGGAAATAGAATATGGGTTAGATACATTGAATCCTACCTAATCCATGTGAATTGAAATTGAAAAATAGAAGAATCAAGTGGGAAAAGGAACTCCAAGACTTCTATTTAAGAAGTCATAAACCAAGAAGCAAAGAGATGCTAACAATGTTGTTGCTAAAGTGCCAAATCTGTGAAGTGGTTGAAAGGGTGTCAAGAAGGAGACATCTAGGAGAAGGTAGAGCATAGAGGCTCTACTTCTATGAGTGGTCATGAAGAGATGACTACAATGGTACATTGAGTATGGAGACTCAAGGAGACAAAGCTTGGAAGAAAAGGCAAGCTGTTAAGAGTTGTAGAGATTGAAGGCCAAGCAAGGGTATGAGCTGAGAAGTGACCTAAGATCTACAAGATACGTTGTATGTTGTAATTAGGTCAAGATTTTCTAATACTCTCTAGCAATTGTATTAGATCTAAAAATCCTATGGACTTAGGTTGGCCTAACAACCATATATAAATCTTTTAACAGGGTGGCATTCCAAGTGAATGTTCTAAAGTCCTCTAACTAGGCTCACTTCTAACAAGGTGGTTAAATCCTCTAACAAGGTCACATTTAACAGTGTGTTGTAAACTTTTAACAGGGTAGGCCTTTCACAGGGCATCACTCCAGAAGGGTGAAATTAAGTAGCATGTTACTGGTGGTTTTTCCCAAATTGGATGTCCATGTAAATCATTGTGTCATGTGTTGATTTCTTGTGTGTTTTACTTGTATGTTGATTTATAGTAACTTGATGATTAGATAAGTTAATGTTAGAGTAAGTCATTTATTACTCTAGGTGCTTTAGCTCTCTTAGGTGCATATAATTAATATTTTATATTAATTATAATGTGCAAACTTAGTTTTTTTTCCTTTAGGGTTTCGTTCACCTTAAAAGGTTGAACTTTTGTATTTTGTTTGCATAACTTAGAATATATTTTTTGCTCTCACATTTCTGAGAACTTCTAAGCTCTGCTTTTTCTATTTTTTGACTTCTCTTCATTGTAGGATATTTGCATGCAAGTGTTCTTGAGGGTCTATGAAGTTGGATTTCTCAACTTCTACATGGTATCAGAGCCACCCTACTACTTCCTCGTCTGAAGATTCTCGAAGCCAACATTCGCAATCAGAAACCCTAGCTTTTTCAAAGTTTTTTTCTTCAAAAGGGTGAAGAGAAAATTTTTGGGGTAATTTAGGCTTAAATAAACATCACCATTGGATTTGGAAGGCCGTTTTCAGTTAGGATTCATATAAAACTTTTCATTTTTGGACACAGGGCATTTTTGGAGATTTTTTGAAGCCTCTAGGGAGCGGTCGTACAAACTGTACGGATGAAAAAGGGAAAAAAAAATTAAAAAATTGCGCTGCCACCATAGTGATCATGTGCCACCATGGCATCGCCTTCCCACCTCCTGGCCACCACCAGCTCTATGCTCTATCGACAGATCTGATAGCAACGCCACCTAGCGGCCGCTCCACCAAGCCGTTGGCTGACCATCGCTAACTCACCGCCTGGGACAGCGGTGTCGTCAGGTTTCCCTCCTGGGTGCCACTGCCACCAGTTGCTTCAGCTCCTTCGTTGCCCTATGAAAAAATTTGGTGCTGACATCATCAAACTGACAGGTGACATCACTTTCAGACAAGCTGACATCATCTTGCTAGCAGATTATGTCACTTTTTTGAGGGTATGTTGATGTCCTTTTTTGGTGTGCTAATGTTATTTCTCGGTTGCTAACATCATCTTTCTGGTGATGAATTTTTTTTTGGTGACGGTCCTGGGACGATCATATGGCCGTCAAATTTAAGCTCGTGTCTGTAATTTTCCAGCAAGGTGCATTTTTGGAGTAGCAGTCAGTTTTTTGGCTATAACTTGAGCATACAGAGGTTTTTTTTCCAATCCGAAAGAAGCGTCAAAAAGCTGACTTAGAGATGGAGACATTGGTGCTAGTTTTGTGTGATTCTAAGTTCATTTGAGCTCCAAATTTGGCATTGAAGTAGAGGATTTTTTTTTCCTCTTCTCTACATCCGAATTCCAGGTTCTTTTCTCAATTTTTGTGCTTTTCCATAGTTGTTGCTTTGGCTTTGGGGGATATTTTTTTATTTGTTGTGGGGGAGAATTTTCTATTCTATAATTTGCTTCAGAATCAGACCCTTCTACTTTCGTCTTTTCTTTCTCTCAATGTCAGTTCCTTCTATGATCCAACTCACGTCACACAACTATCACACCTAGAAGACACAAATGACTAGACTTTTCATGTCAAGAGGTTTGTGGTCTTGTTTGGATGCGAATCAACTTGCTCTTACGTGACCTTATGAGGTTCTACAACACAAGAACAAAATGGATGAAGCCATGGGACTGATTGCACTCAACATTTCAGACAGTTTATTATTGCACTTGGATGGTTTGACTACTCCACGGGCTTATTGGCTCAAATTTTAGACTTTATTTGGCCAAGTGAATGAGTTCTAGGCACTTCAACTTGATGCAGAGTTGACATCTTTGACACCTAACAAATTTCCCACCATTGAGGACTTCTTGATGAAGTTCAAATCTCTGTGCATAGTTTTGAAGGGATGTAGTAGAAACAAAACAGATGATGAGTGTATTCTTTTGATACTCTCAAAGCTGCGAGGATAGTATCAGATCTTTTCTTCTACTTTCTACTCCACTATGGATGGCTTGGGTAATAGACATCAAATGCCCTCTTTTGAGATTTTCTATGATAGGTTAACTCATGAGCAATCCAAGCTCACTCAAATGGATTCACTTACAGGTTCACCATCACAGGCATTACTTGATACACAAGAGCAGAAGCCGAAGTAGATATCTGATTCTTCTTCTCAGCACTCTACTGGTCCAACCTCTTCTTCTATGAAGAAGGAGAAAAAGAAGACTGAGACTCCTTCTTGTTCCTATTATCAGAAAGGAGCTCATGATGAGGCACATTATTTTCAGAAGAGATTTGATGGCTATGAGAAATAAATTGCAGATTTCCACACCCTTCTTCAAAAGAGCTCTATTTCATCCCCATCATCTTCTACCTCATAGGGGTCTGCTTTCTAGTCTTCTTCCACCTCTTCGACATATTCATCAAATTTTGGACAAGGTCATGCATTACGAGCTTCCATTGCCTTCCCTTCCCAGGTCCCTTGGATACTAGATTCAGGTGCGTCTCACCATATGGCATCTTCTCAAGGGGTCTTCTCCTCTATTGAGGCTTCTCTAATTCCTCATATTCTCATGGGGAATAACAGTGCTCTAACTGTCTATGGGAAAGGTTTTGTTCGCATTCAGGATGGCACATTCAATTATGTATTGTATGTTCCATCTCTCTCTACCAACCTTCTCTCGATGTATCAAATTACACACAGTGGATCGGGGAAGTCAGTTGAGTTCACTGCAGATTTAGTCTATATTCAAGATAATGCAATAGGAGGCCTTATTGCTTCAGGGACAGTTGATCATACCACCCGTCTCTACACCTTCTCGCACTTTGGTCCACCATCTCTATTATCAGAGCATTCTTCTTCTCTTTTGCGAGAGCATCATGTGGTGCAGTCAGGATATGTGAACCTTTGTATTGTTCCTGAGTTCACCACACCTCATTCCGTTGAAGTCTTTTCTTCTTCAACTCTGTTGGACTCTTCAACTCCACTCATCAAGCCTTCAGGAGCACTTGTTTTAGATTCCATAGAGGGCGTTCATCTCCTCTTTCATGACATTGTCAATACATCTGCTTTGGGGATTCCTTTTCATGATCCTCATATCTACTCCTTTGAGCATCAGTTAGGCCTTCCTTTCATTCAATGGTTTCCTTGTTCTGTGCCCTTGTTTCTTCCACATTGGAGTTCCATTGGTTCATTTATTTCTACAGGGACTTCATCATTCTAGGGGGGCTTTGTTGTCTCATCTCTCTTTCATGGGGGGGTTGTTTATGGCTTGAGAGAGTCTCTTGAGCCATAAATTTTTTATTTTTATTTTTAGCATGTTTGTTCTATCTCTTTTTGGAGAGGGGTTTTTCCCATAGGGTTTTCTCCTTTGTCTCCAATTCACAGAGATTTCCTTGTATTGGGTACCTGATCAGGCCTTGTTGTCAGGACCCATTTTTCCTACTTTCATAGCTTTGCTAGGTTAGCTTCCTCCTAAGCTTCGCTTAAGGGGGGGTGTTAGAGTAAGTCATTTATTACTCTAGGTGCTTTAGCTCTCTTAGGTGCATATAATTAATATTTTATATTAACTATAATGTGCAAACCTAGCTTTCTTTCCTTTAGGATTTTGTTCACCTTAAAAGGTTGAACTTTTGTATTTTGTTTGCATAACTTAGAATACATTTTTTTCTCTCACATTTCTAAGAACTTCTAAGCTCTGCTTTTTTCATTTTTTGGCTTCTCTTCATTGCAGGATATTTGCATGCAGGTGTTCTTGAGGGTCTGTGAAGTTGGATTTCTCAACTTCTACAATTAAAGCTTGGATGAATGAATGGTTGAAGGATTTCACTATACTTAGTGAAAAGTTTGAATAGGACATTTGGACCTTGAATAACTAATTCACCCCCCCCCCAGTTATTCTAAAGAAATTCTAATAGCTCTCTCTCTACTTTTCTTGAACTCAAGACAACAATATCTGTGCATGCATCTACAGTTGAGAATGTAAGATTTCTTGATTTTTGGTCTAAGGTGTATGATCTGATGAATAACAAGTTTATGTCTACTTTTTGTTCACATACTTAACCATTCATCAAGCTTTATGAATAAGAAGTTTATGTCTATTTTCTATCTAGTATAAATTTTTTACAAAAAGCTATATTAGATGCTAAAGCTTTGTTGAGTGAACTTCATGGCATCCTTTCCAAGAAAGAGCACACAATGGCTTCATATGCAAACAACAAAGAGAGGTTGTTACATTTTACATATTACTAATAATGTGTATTGAGAAATTTTGTGGGATGCAAAGTATTTTACATATTCATATTAAACTACAAAGATAACTTCTTTTTTTTGTTAAATATAGGCTATTCAAAGAACTATAGATTCTACAAGGATTATTTCCAAAATCAATACAAATTTCTTTGCAACCCTTGAAAAGCACTCATCTAAGCTCAATTAGATTATTGTTACAAGGCAAGCTTTAAGGAGTTCCTCTTTTATCATTTTCATAAAGATGACTTCCATTTATTTAATGGACTCTTCTACTTTCTTTAATAAGAAGGGTGTATGGTCTAGGAAAAAACTTGATACATTTGCATATGTCAACCCTTCCTTTATAAAGAGACCATTCAATTTATTGAGAAAGGTTAAGGGAGTGATAAAAATTGCAAAGCATTGCTGAAACATGTTGCTTATGAAAATTTGAAATTGACAAAATTATTTTCACTTGAGAGAGAGTTTTGAAGTAACCATGGATAATGTCTTTCCATTACATGATAAGCCTACTTGCAACTAAACAATGATAAGTCAAAATGAATTATCACGACCATTCTTACACTCAAATGAAGGAAAATTTACTATATATGGTGGGAGGATTTGCAACATAGGTCAAAAAGCAGCTAAAGAATCATCATCATCACACGCGCACGCGCACGCGCTCACACACACACACACACACACACACACACACACACACACACACACACACACACACACACACACACACACACACACACATATCACGGGAAAATTTTCACCATAGTTGACACAACTTATAAAGCAATCATTTAATCCCATATAGCTATATTTTGAAAGAGTGCCCACATTTTGAAATACATAGACAATATATAAAAATTGTGTCTTCCATAAAAAGAAACAATTATATTGAGGATTAACAATGTGAACAGTAACACATTATTCTCAATGTTCTGTATCTCTAGGCTTGTTGATGTAGGTCATTTCCTTTGACTTCTTTGTCGACTGGTCCTTGGCCTTCTCAATACATAAGCAAACAGAAGGATTTAACACCAGGCACCCCATTTAAGTTGACAAGAGAATGACATGATAGAGAATATCTAGTTAATGCATACAAGTTTTGGTATGTGGAGAAAATCCTAAAAGCTATGGTACTTAAGAGTTCTATTATTTCTGATTTCTATATTCATATTTGAATGTTAATTTCCAACTTACCAGCAAACTTGTTAAAGCTAAAACACTAAAGAATGTTTCATATTGAGAAGCTCCTTCCATATGGCCCTGCAATAAGAGAAAACTAGAAATTAGCTTTGGATAGCCAAGAAATTTCATACCATTAGGCACCATATAGTACCACCAAATAAGTGTTTAGTAGAAAGTGAAGGCATGTTTTTCATAGAAATTCAAATCAACCATTAGGCATTTTAGAGACACTGCATTCAAGTAAAATGAGAGACCAAGAAGGAAATGACATATGGCTTTTAGTGACACTATCTTCAAGTAAAATGAGAGACCAAAAAGAAAATGACATATGGCCATGCCTCTTGATGAGACCTATTGACAAAACAATAAAACATTTTAGTTCTCTCCACCATTGAATCTTTGTTCCCAAATGACACAATACAAAATTATGATAACTACAAGATTTTTCTTACCATAAGGAGAAGACATCGGCCAACTTTTTCCATTAGGCATATAGTAAGCCCAGTCATGAGCACCTGTAACATTATCCTTTATTTATAAGCAACATCAGACTAAATCATGACAGACAAATTCATGTAGGACTTCAAGAAAATTACTAAACTTGAATGACACCAAGTCCAAGTGATGCAGCACTAGCAGATGAAATCCCTGTAATTTTGAGGATAGTACAAATTGTAGCTTAGTGATTTGTTTAAGAAAAAAGATTGACATACACACTATGAATCGAAAATCACTTCCAGCAACTTTTAATCTCATTGACTTTAGATTTTTGAGATAATTCTCTATTGCCAAAGGCTATAGCAAAGCGTGCTACAGATTCCATAGTTTATAATATGATAAAATTGAACATGAATAAATACATGATAGAAAACCTCAACTTTAGATACCTATAGGCTAGAAATCACTAGCAGATTTGAAAATGGAAGTGTTGTAAAATATGATACCATTAACTCCACTTAATTGTTGCAAAAGTAGCAGCCCAATACCAATCTACAGTGTCCCATTTCAAGACAATATTAGCATAGAAAATTGTGATTTTTGTCCATTTTGGAAGAATGAAGTAGTTTTTCACCAATAAAATTACTTGTGTAAATTGGCCAAAAGGAGAAAACTTAAGATGTAACTTATAGAGAGAGGAAGGGCATATCTCTGCTCAAAGAGCTCACATGATTTGATTCTACTTTGCTGATTATTCATATCCATTACACTCTGGAACTCCAAATATTTCCATTAGTTAGACAAGCTTCTACCATTTCAAAGGTGAGGTTAACTAATAGATAATTAAATCCCATTCACAATAGGAAAAGCTATAAAAAAAATTGAAAGCTATATAAAAGCAAATGACTCCTCAAACTAGTAGAATATTGAAAACACACTAAGAAGTTTGATGATGCAATTAATGGAACAGGCAAAAAAATGCAGTTCATTTTGGAGAAATCATACCACCTTGATTTCAACTACTTCAAGGGAGACAACAATATCATATCCTCAGAGTGCTTGTAGTGAAGCTTCAAAATTATCATTACCAACTTTTCCCTGCACTCAAGTTATCATAAATTTACCAAATAAGTTTCTTTGTATAGTATATGCCATTTTAAAATTGTTGGCAAGAATTGAATAATATCATTTCAAAATGTATCTTTATGTGAAATATGCTCACCAACCATCTAGGGGATTTTGGGATGAAGAAGAGGTCAAATACCAAAAGGGCACAAGGGATCATACATGCCCAGCTAAAGTTGTCAACCTATCATTTCTTTCATAAAATTTAAAAATCTGATTTATTTTTTAAAATTCACCCAGAAAAAGTTTAAATAAAGGGTACCTATAGCTGCAAGAGGACACCATGAAAGGAACAGACCAAATAGATATGCCAGCATAATACCAATTGTCACAGAAAGCTGTTGAAAAATCAATTAAGTATAAGATTCAAAATTGTATCAAATTATCCTTCATATTAGGACTATTATCATGATTAATATATGAAATAATTTTGAGTATGCAAAATAGACCTGATTTACTTCCCCAAGACCTCCTCGCAAATGCTTTGGTGCAATCTCACTATTGGTGGCCCTTCGTTATATCCAACATAGCAGACACATGTAGCATTATATGAGACTGTGAATTTATGATTAAACTTAGTAAGGCTCCTTATACCTTAACATCTATCCTCATTCCTTTTACTCTATAAAAGCCAAACAATTTCACAAAATAGATCAGACCAAAAAGAATTGAGCTTGTCCTCAAAGAAATCAATGAAACCAACAAGTATTTCAAACCAGAAGAGGCCAAGACAAGTGCCCCAACTAAGGGGGACCCAAGAAATATGGACCTGACATGAATAGAAAAAGGGCACTCAAAGAACACGTGATAAAGGGACTCCATGGATGAACAAACAGATCAGATAATAGGGGCAAGACCAATAGATGATAATGCATCACCTACAACAACCCTCTTAAATGAGACTTACCACACAAGATAACATTTGTTAGGTTCGCCATTATTCCAAAACCTATTAAACACTAAAAATAGGGGTATATTCATGGTTCACCATCTAGATTCATTGTTGCTCAGCCTGAAAACTAATTGGAACCTATTCTATGAGTGTAGAGAAAAAAAAGGGGTATATTCATTTGATCAAAGTTGCTGCAGCTAACTTCTCTTATTACAAGATTGCAATTTGTCACATGCTTTTCATCATAATAACATAAAATGAGTCTAAAAATGTGATAGAATTGTAATGGATTAAATCACCACAATAATTTTGTCTAGGTGCAAATACAATTTTGTTTCCCAAATATTTCCTTCAATTTCCACATTAATTAGGGCTTTATAATCTTTGTAATTGTGTATTGTCTCCTGAAGAAGAAATTATGGAAAGCTACTGCCTTGGCATATTGATCAGAGATGAAGAGCCAGAGATAGTTCAATGAATGAATGACCCTATCACGCTCTACACTAGTGCAACCTATGATAGGCAAAGCATTGAGAAGTGGATGATCGCAATGGGGAACAACACCTACCCTCTAACAGAGAAACCCCTTTAAGACACCAAGCTGACACTAAACCACACACTACACCGTCTCATCCAATACTAGTGCATTCTCAACTCCTCTACAGGAGTCCAAAAAATTTATATGCCTCGACTGCCACTCAATGTAGATCACTTTGAAATCATGTCTTTTGAAAGTTTTGAAGAAGCTCAGATCTGTGGCTGATGAGAGCAAGAGAAACAAGCGGTTCATCATATCATCCATTGCGTCGATTGCCCTAATCTCCATCATTGAAAGCTATTTCACAAAGTGATGAAGAAGAGGGTTGTTGCTACATCCTTTCTAAGCATCTACATAATTTCTTTTTTTGTTATGACCTGAGTTGGTCAAAATTTCCACCAACTTAGGAAAACTTAGGAAATTTTTGACCATTGCAGGAATGAAAAAAAGAAGATGAAATCATAACTTTGGTTGAAAATTTTGGTAAAAATAGAAGTGCAAATGTACTAGTGTGTCTTAGGTCAGGGTCGAGCTCATCCTTGACCTAGGTCAGGGTTGAGGTCGGCCTTAACCTAAAAGGTCATCCTTGAACAAGAAAGTTAAAGTCCTCAATTTCACAGAGAAAGTTGTAAAAAATAGGATGGAAATAGAGAGAGAAGTAAAACAAGGGGAAAACAACCATATCCATTTAAAGACCCATTCAAGGAACTTGACATTACCCCAAACTAGTTACTCAAAGGGATAAACACTCTTAACATAAAACTTCCATTTTAAGATGATATATTTAGCCCCCACTTTAGCAAGAGTGTGGACTCGATGCAAACTCTTGGTAAAGTAGATCATAATGAAAAAATATACTTATTAAAATCAAAGGTACAAAGACATCCTCAAGCCCCTAGAGACTCAATTCTTCATCAACTCAAAGATCACAATAAGAGAGACATCTCTAGAAAAAGAGAAAAAGAAAAGTAGTGTTATTATCTTGCCCAATGAGAACTTATGTCCCATTGTGAACTACACAAGGAAACTGTGCAACTGGAAAGATGGAATTGAACCACCTAGTGAATGTGGCTACTCACTAGTCAACCCATCAAGGATTTACTCTTAAGAATATTCTATTCTATAAGAGTAGAACCAAAAATCAAAAGAGGTCCAATCTTAAGGACACTTTCGACCTTAAGGGATCAGAAGATTCTAAAATATAAATCCATGCTTTAAGGATTATTCATTAATCCAAAAAGGGAGAAAAAGTATCTTGAAAAATAATATATATGTTTTTAAAAGTGAGTGTGTGCAATGATTGAGCAGAGCATATGCCCCTATGTTAAATTCATTGCTAACACTTTAATAAGAGCAATGGCTTTGATGGAAGCATAAAAAAATCCACTAATTATGTTTCCACTATGAGATGCCCCTAGATGAAGACAAATAAAGGGAAATACCACATAAACATACAAAGAACACAAAAGGGATCTACCTACTATGGGGTCAGTATGATCATAAGATTTTATATATTTATATTTATATATATATATATATATATATGTATATGATATTATTGCAAATGAATTAAAATAATTCCCCAAAGAAAGTATAACTACAATCACAAAGGAGGAAACATCACATAAGAAATAAAAAGAAGAATCTTTTTAGATCATGACCTAGAGACCAAAAAGAATTAGTACTATCGAGTCGCGAATCCAAGCATATTTACACAACGAAACATGTATAAATAATACCATAGGTACAATATAACATGAAACAACATATGGAAGAATAAAGATAAATATAAAGGAATAATACAATAGGTTTTATTCCTTATCACCTTGCACCAACAAAGAAACAAAGATTGTATAAAAGAATCTAATAGCATTTAGAAAACACAGTACAATAGAAAAACCCACAAAAAGGCTACCATGAAGGACTAGCCAATCAAGCACACCACCTACTCTCCCCATCTCATTGTATATCATTTAGGGAAGGTGGGTAATTTGCAAGAGGGACTATATCCAACATAGTAGGAATAATAGTTAGTTCCAAACAAGGATCCTCTTGATAATCACAATGTTCAATACTAGGTGTAAGTGTCAATTGTGAGGAAAGCATGTCAGGTAAGTCAATGTCAATGTCAATAGTTTCATATTCATCAATAACATCATCAATATCATAAAAGTATCTTCTTCATCTAGATTAATCAAAATAGGATCCAAGATATGAATAGAATCATCAGAATCATGCATCTTAACATCATTATTAGCAACAACTTCTTCTAACACATCATGCATACTTGTATCCAAAGAAGGTAAAGATTTTTGAAGAACAAAATTATGAGCTTTAGCTTGAGCACAACACTTTTTATGGCATTCATTAGTAGAACAATTACAGTTTGTCTTACTTGAAATGTGTTGAGAACTAGGAGGAACAACTATGAGATCCTTGATAGGTTCTATAGGAGGATTATTAGGATTATTAGGAGATCGACAAGGAATAGGAGCTTGATTAATAGATGTAGAAGCCATAAATAAAGAGGTATGGAAGGTATAGAAAAAAGACCACAGTTAAGATCCATAGGAGGTAAACTTAACTCAAGAATCTTATGATGCTCATAGGCTTAATATGAATGAAAATGATGATAAGGTCAAAAAGGACTTGGATTAGGTAATGAAGGCCAAAAGAACTCAATGGTAGCAGAATCCATGGGTCAAGAAGTATGATATAAACTATGATTAATTGTCTTCACTTTGTCATCATAAAAAAACTTAAGACATTAATGAAGAGGGGAAGCAACAACACACATGGCATTTAACCATGGTAAGCCAAGCTTAGCTGGAAACTTATCAAAAGTAGGAATAACAACAAAGGTAGTATTCACAATTTTTCCACAAAGTTCAACTAGTAAATCAATAGAACCAAATGATGGATAAAGAAAACCATTACAAGTTTGAATCCACACATTTGATGTATCATAAAAATCAAGTTGCAAACCTTTCATAAAAATATTTTCTTTTGTAATAACATTAACTAAGGAGGTAGAATCAACAAGACAACCATGAGTAGGTATCTCAGCAATCTTAGCATAAATATAAAGGGGACCAATAGGAGCTTTAATAGTCTTAGAATCATCAAAGGTAGTCAAAAGTTCCTAAGGTCATTTTTTCTTAGGTTATTGTCGAGGTTTAGGTTGAGGCTTCAATTTAGGCTTAGGTTTTAGTTGAGGTTGAGCTAAAACTTGAGATTGAAACAAAAGTTAAGGTGAAGATATAGATTGATCCACATGCTCCACTTCATTAACAACATGATTAAGATCATCCATCTTTGAATCAGACACAATATTCATAGAAGATGGTTGAGCAATAGTATTAGTATCATGTGTAGCTAAAGGATTCATATATATTTGAAGATTTTGATTAGGAGGAGAAATAGATTTATTCCCACTACCATCAAAATGATCAATAAATAAAGCTTTAGAATCAATTAAGTCATGAAACTTATGTTTTAAAGAATAACCTTTCTCAATATCATGACCATTCTAGCGATGATATTGACAGATATCATTCAAATCAAAAGATTTAGATGTCATTGTAGCAGGTAAAAGAGGTCAAATAGGAGGTAAAGTAATCATATTAGTAGTTAACAACCTATTCATAATAGAATGTACAAATTCAAAAAGATAAGTAAATGTATGATTTCATCGAAAAGAAGTAGATGCAGAAGTGGTATTATGAGATGCAACAACAACTTGATCTACAACTGCATTTGCTTGTTTATTTATTTTGACATAGTTGTTGAATTTTTTAACTTTATTTGGATTAGGGGCAACATCACTTTTATCAATAGGAATAGGAGCCATTGGAGTGGTGCTCTCAAATTGACTCACTCGTAATTGATAATGATGAAGTGTTGCACAAAGTTGTTGAAAAGAAGTAAATTCAATAAGTAGAATCTTATCTCTAATATCCTTTTACAAATTTGAAATAAACATACATTGAATATCAATATTAGGAATGGGATAGGAAATTTGAGCATGCAAATGCTTAAATATACCAATAAATTCAATCAATTTTTCTTTAGAATTTTGTTGACAATGCATCAAATCAGTCAAAGACACTTGTGGGCCAATCTTGTTTTGAAATTTTTGAATAAAAGCATTAGAATGTTGAGGAAATGAAGTAATAGAATAAGGAGTCAAGGAACAAAACTATTGTAAGGCCTTGTCATGAAAAGTTTGAGAAAAAAATTAGCTAAAATCCTATGATCATGAGCATAATCACTACGAAGGATTTGAAATGTTTTAACATGGTGAACATGGTCTCCATTACCATTATAATTCTCAATATGAGCCTTATTGGGTTGCTGATGAATGAAAGTATGAATAATACCCTAGGACAAAGGACTTCCCATGTCACACATAGGAATACTAAACTTGTTTTGAGTCAAGGATGCAAGTTTTTGTTGTAAAGATGACATAGTTTGGGCCAAACTGATAATTGTAGAATCATTAGAAGAAATAGGAGAACTAGAAACATTAGAAACACTAAGTAAAATGTACAAAGCTACAGGAATAAAAGACACATTTGGAGGAACATTAGTAACTATAGTTGGCATAGGAGTAGAATAAGTCAAAGGAACATTATGATAAGAAGGTTGTGATATAGGAAGGGACATAGGAGGAACACTCATAGGGATAGAGGGAACCATCTTAGTCACCAAAGGAGTATAAATAGGAACACTAGGAAAAGGACATAAGAAGGTTCTATACTAGAGATAGGAGGAATCAATCCTAAATTTTGAGCTTCTTGAGCTAAAGGTTTAACATTGGAATGCACAAGGTGAGTTATACCATGCAAGAGATTAACACTTTGGTCACTATCATGAAGAAATTTCGTAAGAGCCTCGATAGCTTGAATATAATCTTGATTATGGTTTTCTTGAAGAAGAAAATTACTGATTTTATCAAGTTCATTTGAAAGTTTTTGGAGTTGTTCAAGAGTAACTCTTTACTGTCATCATGAGATGAGATGAGTGACAAGAGTTTTTCTCCATAAGAGGATTAGAATTAGGAAGAATCAAAGTCTCATCTAAAATCCTATGGAAAGGAGAAGAAGACTCAGGCTCAAAGGTACCCATAAGTCTCTAACTGTGTCTAACCCTAAGATTAGAAGTAGGACTAGAAGTAATAAAGCTCATAAACCAATGCAATGTAAATGAAATAAATGAAGAAAATATAAAGCATAAATATTTTTGTATTTTAAAAGAAATTTGCAATTTTTTTTGTATTTTTGAATTTTAAAATGCAAGAGCATAAACTAAATCTAATCTTAATGTGAGAAAAGACCTAAAAAATATGAAATGAAATATAACACTACAAAACACCATAGGGCATCTAATTCCACAAAATAAAAGAAGGTAAGCATGTCGGGTTCACCAAAATCAATAGAAAGAAAATAGGGCCCATCCTCAACCCAATTTCCCAAAAGGAATGATCTAAATTGATTAAGCACAAGAAAGTGATCAATGCAAAAATGGATCAGGAAATGGAGAATAGGGAGAAAGGAGGTCCTATGGTCTATCTATTTGAAAAGTATGTGCTTAAATCTTGAAATAGATAAAAGAAAAATACTAACCTTAAAGTAGGATAAATCTAGAAAATGTTGATTTCTAGTGTCTGTGTACAGTTTCTGGAATCTTTGCAACCTATTCTAGACTAGAAATGTCGAGATAGAGAAAACTCAAAAAAAAATTGTCCTTTTGAAGGGAGGTCAACCTTGACCTAATAGCGGGGCACAATCTTACCCCACGGCACAATTCTACTTCAAAAATTTGACCTTGACCTACAGTACTCTGGCAAAATTTATGTTTGTGGATCCTGCAAGTTTGACGAAAAGGGTATCCAAATATACTCTTTAATTTGTTGTTCCACACTTGTATCTGCAAGAAAAATCTTCTTTTTTTTTTTTGTATGAGGGGTTTTCCTTGCTCAAACCCCACTTTGGAATCAACCTTGAAATGTAATTAAAATTTTAATATAAATAAACAAAGTAAATGAAACAATTCACCTTGCTTATATTGAAATTGTTGTGGAGGATTCGAATCCTTGAATCCACAAGTACAGATGCTCCAAATGAATGTAGAAATGTATGTAAGATGTCTCAAATAAATTTCATTAGATCTTTGACACCAATCTTGAATGGATCTTTGCATAGGAAGAGGCTTGGATGAATGTGGATGGAGAAATCTTCAACAAGAGGGCTCCATAGAGATTGAATTCTTCAATAGCTAACAATGGTCCTCCTTGATGAATCAAATGCTTTGAATGCTTATTTTATCTTCACTTCATAGTAGGTAGATGCTCTCATGAAAAGTAGATAATAAATTTTCTCATAGATGGTGGATCATAGATTGTAGATCATAGCTCATATAAAGTAGATAGTTGTTCATGTGTGATAGATCCTAGATGTCAAAATGAGGGAAGAAGGCTTCCTTATATAGAGATCTAGGGCACAAAATCCTAGAGAAGGTCGACATGGGAGCATTAAATCCCAATTAACCCTAACCCCTAGAAATAGATCTGGATTAAATGTAATTTAAGAATCTACTATTTTGATACATGAAACAACCAACCTAGAAGCGACAAAATGAAACTTTCTAAAGCTTGATGTCCCTAAACTCCCTAAAATTGAAAAATGGACCTGGGGTCAGGGACGAGGTTGACCCTACCCTAGGTCAGGGTTGAGGTCATCCTTGATTGAGGTCAAGGTCAAGCTTGACCTTGACCTAAAAGGTCATCCTTGATCCAGAAAGTCAAAGTCCTCAGTTTCATAGAGAATGTTGTTAGAAATAGGCTAGAAATAGAGAGAGAGAGAGAGAGAGAGAGAGAGAGAGAGAGAGAGAGAGAGAGAGAGAGAGAGAGAGAGAAGCATAATAGGGGGAAAATAGAAAGATCCATGCAAAGACCTAGTCAAGGCACTTGATGTGACCCCAGACCACTTACTCAAAGGGTTAAACACTCTTAACATAGAAGTGCTTCCATTTTAAGATGATACAATAGTGATCATTGACAAATGGAAAACAAATATAATCATTACAATGATGAGCGATATAAATGTGTATTGTTATAAGTCATGGAGATGATTATTTTCAGTGATAAAAAATGAGGATATATCGAAAATGTATAATATTTTCATCCATATTTTCATTATGTAATCCAATACATTTATATAACATGTGTTGAATGTTTTCTGGCAACTTTTGTTTTATCAAAAATGCGTTACAATTTCATCCATAATTGGATGTTATTACTCATTCAATATAGCTCCTTCAATGTACAAAAGTGCACAATATTTTCATGCACCCAAGATTGCTCAAAACTACACAATTGTATCTGGTCAAAAATTGCATAACTATATCTAGCCGAAAATTGCAAAACTTATCCCATAAAAGATGTCTCTGATCGATTATCTGTAAAGGGATAAATGATGAAAAAAATGTCAAGAATTTCATTAATGAAAAAAGTGATTTGTGAGCATAAACATGGAAAAAATGAATAAAATTATTTGTAATTATATTATGTTATTTAGTGAAGAATAGTAAAAATGAGAAGTACATAATTGAAAAAGAACAAAAATTGAAGTATTTTTCCTTCATCTTATGAGTATAGTCAATAATTTTTCTTGAGTAGCCATTCCAATGCATAATATAAAAATATTCTTCACAACTTAAACAAAGATCTCTTCATATACAACACATCTAAAGATTACTTATATAAATCACCCATTAAAAAGGATATATTTAAACTCGACAACACAGGTCTTTTGTGAACAAAAGGCAATCATGTTATGATGTTACACTAGTGTATTTTCATAATTTTTGTAACATTGCAAGTCATTTGAAGAAAGTAAAATCATGTTGCAATGTCATGCCAGTGTATTTTCATGCTTGTGTGACATCGCAGGTCTTTTGTGTAGGAAGGGATTTCATGTTGCGATGTTATGCATGCCAAAACTACAGTGTATTTTTGTGTTTTCGTAACATCACAAGGTCTGTGAGAAGGAATGGATTTCTTGGCACAATATTGAAAAATCCAAATAAGAGAGTAAATTATCTTATGATTCCAAAAAAAATTGATAAAAATATTCTTCACAACTTAAACAAAGATCTCTTCATACACAACACATCTAAATATTACTTATATAAATTTCCCATTAAAAAAGACATGGTGATACTTGAAAAGAGACATCGAAATTATATATTTTGACTTTTCACATGATCACAAGTGGGTCTAAAGAGATTAAAATCTTGGTGCAATCTTGCGAAATCTAAGTTAGAGAATAAATTATTGATTAATTCCAAAAAAAATTGATAATAATATTCTTGACAAATTAAAAAAAGATCTCTTCATATACAACATCTAAAGATTACTTATATAAATTAGAAATTAAGAAAGACATACTGAAACTCAAGGATAACAAAATAGATGCAATTTATTTATATTAATAAGTGAATGATTACATAGACTTTACAACTTATATCTCCCAATTCCCTTAAACTATAAACCAAAAGCATAAGACTTGAAAACCATACTAAGAATGTATTATAGAGGTTCTAATTAAGCGTGAGAAAAGAAACAATTGTATAGTTCCACTTGTATTCCACATTGTCGGTGACATCCAAGATATACCAATGAAATAGGTAATCAAGCCTCCACTCCTCCATTGATTTGTACTCTGCCTTTGTATAGCTTGGATAATAAAGAGGGAACCCTAAATCTATACCCATCTAACACATGCATTTCTCCTTCTTCTTTTCCCTCTTCACTTCTTTCCCACCACAGTTTCTTCAATAGATCTTCCAATGATGAGATGTGTTGCATCAACCTGCTAAAACTTCTACTTGAAAGTTCATGTTCTCCACCATGCCCTCCAAAAATTCATAACACGAGCATTAAGAGACATTTGTGATTTCTAGCATTCAAACAACATCTATTACCTATACTCAACTCTAAATATATAAATTTTAGAATCTAAATGAAGAGGACATAAATATTGATCATCTTCATGAATGAGAATCACATATAAATATGTGGTGATTTCTTCACATAAGTTTGGTTTTCCATCCTCTACAATAATCAAACTAAAATATATACTAAATATTGATTTCTCTCACTATTTAGAATATTGCTTCTCCCATTGCTAAATTTCCTGCAAATATTTTTAAAATTGTGAATATATCTACAAAATAATCCTTCGTAAATCATCTACAAAATCATATTTTTTTCAATAAAATACACAATATAAGAAAGAACAAGAATAAATTACTTTAGATCTACAACAACATAAAAATTACCAAAATGCAAAAATGACATCTTAGAAGCTCTAGAAGGAATGGTGTGCAAATGAAGAAATGAGGGCAGTAGAAAAAGGATTTAAAACTATATAAGGGGAAACTAATTTCAAATTTTGGGCGGGAGATTAGTTTTTAAAATATTTAAGATTGGCTAAAAAAATTTTTATGTTAAGTTTGTTCTATCTCTTACGTCATCACACATGAGATGGGTATGAATATGGTCACATGTCTTATACTAGTAGATACATGTATAACATGCATGATTTGGCAGGAGATTAACTTGTCCCAGATATGAATGTCATGTATATATCAATATGTTTGAACCTGTCTCATATTCGTACAAGTTGATGCGCATTAATTTCTTTGTCCATAACTTCAAAAATCAAACCGCTTTTCTAAGTTTGTGTTTTTAAGTTTTCTTAATTTTATACTTTTTAATCAAGATTGTGTCTTGTATAAAATTTGAAAAGTGACTTTGAAACATTATTAAAATTTATTTTTCTATTATATTTAATTTGAATTTTAAAATCATAGAATATTATTAAAAATCAAGTTTTTATACTCTACTAAACTTATATTACTTTAAAATTAATAATTTTAAGTAAAATATTTTAAATTATTAATATTTTTAATATTTTTAATTTATTTTAAAATAATATAAAATTTATATTAAGTCAATTGATTTCTTATATTTATATTTAAGCCTAATTTAACATTCATATTTTCATTGAAGCCTATCTATATTTAAATCATTTCTAATATTTACCTCAACTAACAATAATTCTAGAACTAATTTAATAAAGTCTAAATTTACTTGTAGTCATAATTTTAATATTAATGGTAAATCTAGTTCTAACTATATTAAAATTATATATATATATATATATATATATATATATATATATATATATATATATATATATATATATATATATATATATATATATATATATATATCTTTAAATTAAAATTAGAAACATGTGTGCATGCACACATATCTATCTATGGTTTTTCATTATCATATTGATGTAAGTATACCTATTTCTCTTGTTCATTTTGTTAATTTATTCACTATATTTTGAAGTTTATTTTCTCCCTAAATATTATATTATGACATGATAAATATTATTACTTAAATATTTTTAAGTTGAAACCATTTAAATAATATGCATATATTCATGTTCAATACAAAAACTCAAGTTCATATATATATATATATATATATATATATATATATATATATATATATATATATATATATATATATATATATATATATATATATATATATATATATATATATATATATATATATATTTCTAATTATTATAATTTTAATATAGTTAGAATTAGATTTACCATTAATATTAAATTATGACTACAAGTAAAGTTAGAGTTTATTAAATTAGTTATAAAATAAATTTTAGTTGAGGTAAATATTAGAATTGATTTAAAGATGGATAGGCTTCAATGAAAATAAGAATGTTAAATTAGGCTTAAATATAAATATAAGAAATCAATTGACTTAATATAATTTATAGTTAGAATTAGATTTACCATTAATATTAAATTATGACTACAAGTAAAGTTAGAGTTTATTAAATTAGTTATAAAATAAATGTTAGTTGAGGTAAATATTAGAATTGATTTAAAGATGGATAGGCTTCAATGAAAATAAGAATGTTAAATTAGGCTTAAATATAAATATAAGAAATCAATTGACTTAATATAATTTATTCTAAATTAAAATAAATTGTAAATATTTAAAATAATAATAATTTCAAATATTTTATTTAAAATTATTAATTTTAAATTAATATAAGTTTTGTAGAGTATAGAGCTTTTTAATAATATTCTATGATTTCAAAATTCAAATAAAATATAATTAAAAAAATTAAATTTTAATCATGTTTACAAGTTCTAATATTAAAAAAAATTCACAAGTCACTTTTCAAATTTTATACAAGACACGAGCTTATTAAAAAGTATAAAATTAAGAAAACTTAATAATAAAAACTTAGAAAAGCAATTTGATTATTGAAGTTATGGATGGAAGATATTAGTGTGCATCAAATTGTATGAATATGAGATAGGTTCTAACAGATTGATATACACATGACATTCGAATTTGATGGCACTATTATATTTGACCCTATTTTTTGACCATCTATTAAAATGTTTTAGATTGGTCAAAATATGGAAGGAAAAAAATCTTTTTTTTTTAATCCATTCCCGTGTTGGTCAAAATTTCGACCAACACGAGCTTCATAATGTTAAACTGAAAAAGGGATTTCGCTATTTCATTGTTATGCATTTGCCTGTGCGGGAGCTGCATGCAAAAATGGTTTTTGCTCTTTTGAACGCCTCAGAAAGATCTATCCTTGCTGTGAAACACCGGTAGATGCTCTTCGTAAGTTTCTCTTGTCTTTATTCATCCATTTTCGTTTTGATCTAAGATCGATTGGTGGAGTATTGAGGAAGAATGACTTGCTGTAATAGTGGAAGCCGTGGGCGTGCCCTAGTTTGTTATTTTTTAACCTTCAAACTTTTGTTTCTTCCAATGAACCGATAGATGCCTTTAAATTTCGGGGAGGAAGAATGTAACATTATATTTTTCAAAGTTTTCTTTCTTTTTGTTAACTCCTGTTTGAATATTGGTGCTCGAAGACCACAGTTTGGGTTCGAAAGACTTACCTCAAATCAAATCCATCATGGCCATGAGTAGGAGCCAAGTCTAAGACACCTTACTGCATGCCCTTGGATATTCAGATCCCCCTGAATGTAAGAGATCGTGGATAGGAGAGTCTCGAAGTCCCACTGGGTATATACTTCTAGAATTACTTGTATAAATTTATATTTATCAAAGAAATACAAAATATATAGTAAATAAAATTTGGGTAAATTAAACACATTGCATTGCAAATGATAATAGAGCACATTTATTTTTCTATCAGTAATGGATACTGTGTGTTTACTTGCAAAATGACAACTAAGAAACTCAACAAAAGAAGGAAAAGACTGGATGCAAAAGATGAATAATTGTAGAAGTAATATATCCTGTGAAGTGCACTATGATGAGACATGTCTATTCAGACACCCCACCCTTTCTGAAACTGTTGCAGTTGCACCTCTCTATTCTTATTGAAAATGATAACATCATTAAAATATGAACCAAGGTAAGGACCAAAAATATCATTCATGTAGTTCATTTATATTCTTAAATTTAAAATGATACCATAACACATATAATTAATATCAGCCATATTGTGTGGTCAATTTGCTTCCTTCATATTCTCTTCGTGAATTGTGTGTTTGCAAACATTCTCTTCTAAGACTCTGTTGAAGAAAATATTAACCATTTTGATGGAATTCAAAACAACCTTATTTCTCAGAAGATGGGACTTAACCTCAATGGTTAGCTTAGCAAGTGTTGAAGTGTTGACAAATCCATTAAGAATAATCATAAGCAATACTCATATATTGACAACATCCCACACTCAAAGTCAAGTTCAAATTCTCAAAAAAATGAAAACAACTTCAATTCTCAGAAGATGCCTTTTAACCTTTATGGTTAGCTTATCAAGTGTTAGCGAATCCATTAAGAATAACTATAAGCAATGGTTATATATTTGCAACATTTTACACACAAAGGCTATCGCATTTTCTTTAAAAAAATCAAATCTTCTTATTTTATTATATTTGAAGAAAGATTATACACACTCAGGTGCGATAGGAACTCTTCAGGAGAAATACATTACCTGTGATAGTAATCAATCACTCAGCTTTACACATGATCATGTATAAATAAGCGTATATGTAGTTATCTTGTAGTTAGAACAACAATAACTACATCCAACTGTCTTTATCAGCATCATCGTTTGTAACATTTTGTCATTTGAACACTCATTTTACTGCTTAGTCATTTGAAAATTTTGTCTGTGGATCAGTATCAATACATTAGACAGAACGAGTGCATTAATTGATTCAATAAAGCAGCTGGTCCTAAGCAATTGGAAGTGAAATTATTCACTAGTACATTTGAGGCCATTTTTTGACCAAAATTTTCAACCATTAACTAAATAAGTTTAAGTTGGTCGAAATATTAAGGCAAAAAAATTCTTTTTTTTACATGTAAGCCCCATGTTGGTCGAAATTTTGACCAACACCCCCATGTTGGTCAAAATTTTGACCAACACAGGGCTTATACATCAAAAAAACAAAAAAGCATTTCTCACTTTCACTTTGTCTTTCGCAGGCGCGGGTTTTCTGTGTTACAGTAGATCGATTCACATTGTTGGATGCTAGGAGATAGAAAGTAAGCCCGTCGAGATAGGCATTCCACTTGATAAAATGCTCTTCAAACTTTCCACAGCACTAGGCTTGAGCTCTTGAATCCATCTGATTCACGCCCATTTCATTTTTCACTTTTTTCCAAGCTCTTGAATCACTTTGGAGTAACCCATTTTCATTTGCTTAAGCTTTTGAATCCGTTTGCTGGAAACCCATTTCATATCTTTAGGCTTCTAAATCCTTTGGGACCATACTGTTATCATAATATTCAAACTTCTAAATCCTTTGTGATTTTGAGCGATACCCATTTCAATTTTAAGCCTTTCGAATTCTGCTAGCACAATTTCCTCCAGCTTTGTAGTCGATCTCGGGAAAGCCCATTTTGTTTTTCGAGAATTGATTTGAAAAATTGATCAACTGAAATCAAAGGATCAAGTATTCATGGTGTGAGCAATTAGGGTTTGAATCAGATGCTATGATTTGGGGGTTCTGTTTTAGCAACATGTGAATTCTTTTGAGGCCCAAAACATGACGTTTGGAGGGTGTAATATCAGTTGTGTTGTGTTTTTAGTATACTTTCTAGTCTGGGTTGATGCAATAGGAAGTGTTTCTAAAGTTTTAGTGAAGGATAGGTGCAACAGAATTTATTTGAATTACCAGGGGCAGACTCCAAGGATAACTTATCCCCTTACAACGAATGCAAAAGATCAACCTTATGTCTTTAATTCCATGGAAACTATGCTTAACACTGGAAAAGAAGAAGTTAAAGGGTGGCAGATTTATGTTGGGTTTCAGCACGGGGAGATGTTGGTGGGCGTGAGCAATGCTGTGCTTGAAGATGGCTCCAGTTTTCCTACCAATGTTAGCAATGGCACCATTTTGTCAGGATTCCCACAGATAGATCTCAAGACTGCTATTGAGACTGCTGGGGATTTGAACCAGATTCAGATGCAGATTCAAATGAGTGGTGTTGAGTTTGGGGTTGATGAAATGGAAATTCCTATGCCCTCACACTTCAACTTGACTAATGAAGCCTACAAATGCAGTACCCCCAATGTTACTGGTAAGTAATTGTTTTGGTCCTCTCATAGTTCTTTCATGGAAAATGGGGAAATTATTAAGGCATGGACTTTTATGTGTACTATTGTAGAATACTTTTTCCCTAGCTTTCCATTCTAAAAATCTATAACTAAGGCATATGATATGATCATATGTTTGATGACATTTGCTTAAGTAGTCGTTAATTGTTGTGTACATTTTATATAAAAATTGAGAAAGCATCTGCTAATTTACCACTCTATATTTGTGAAGCTTTATTTCGATTTTGATCTGGCTATTTGTTATATAATTTATGTAGAAAATGAACCCAATTAGTAGTCTTAAAGGTTCATAGGATGTAATAGCAGTGTTAGTAAGAGTGAAAATTCCAGATATTAAATGCATTATTTTGAAGTGGTATTCTTTTTCGGATTATATTCGACATTGATTCAACAACTGAGGGGCATCTCTTCTGTAAATTGATCCACGAGTTTTGTGACTGATCTTGTCTAGTGGGTCACACGTCACATCTAGCAAGTTGAATGTTATATTTTAATAGTTTATCTCAAATTTAACACTTTATCACTTCTCATGGGGATTTGAACTTGAGGTTCCTCTTCGGAAGTCCAACAATTTAACCATTTGAGCGCATCTCATCGGAAACCAAAATTTTACTACACTTTTCTACTATATTATGTTAAGAGGAGATTTATCGTGTTAATTGGGCATGCCACAGTAAACATGATGCTGAAAACAACCAAAATTCTCCATTTTATTCAATCATTAGTTCAACAGGTTCACGGTTAATACTTGTACTACAAGCAAGAGAGAGATTTTTAAATTTGACTCCTCTTCTTAATTAACAAGATCATATTTCCACAATCCATGATAGTTATGGTTCTTAGCTTCTAGATTAGTTTGTGTAGAGGATTTTACCATCAACATTTTGAATCACACTATGTGATCCATCATCAGGATAGAATCACACTACTTTTACCGTTACACCTCTTGCTCTCTCATCTTGATGATGGATCATGTAGTGTTATTTGAAATGTTGACGGTAAAAATCTCTACACAATATAATCTAGAAGCTAAGCAACATAATCCTCTTTTTAATACTCGTGTTATAGTGTATCGGTAAATGTTGATTGTCTTTGGCAGTGTTGCCAGCGGAAAACAAACCCAATTCTTTTTTGTTTTTATTAATTGCCATAGCAGGGTCGTGGTTAATAATAATAATAAAAATAAGAGAAAGGAATTAAAAACTGGCTGCTCATTTTTATTGTTGTGGAGGAGAATTTTTGTCCCTAGTCGAGGCTGCTAAGTTAATGATATGTTGATAGTAAATTACTTCAATAGTATCATCATAAGTGGTAGCATTGCTGACAAGAAAGGGTAAGAGATTTTAATCTTGATTGTCAGGATTTACATTTATGCTAGAAGAGATTTAAAACTCTAACTCAGGTCCTTTTAGAAACTTGAGTTTAAAATTAAAATTTTCTAGTAAGTGATAGCATGCAACAAAAAATGAGGAGTTTGGAAGGTTTCCTTTTCCTTTTGCACACTTATGTTGTGATAGGATTTTTTATCTTGATCTAGTAGTTCGTAGCAAACAATAGGTGGAAAAAATAGTAACCACTAAATGTGATTATTTATTCAATAGTGTCTAATGATTTCAACTAGCACTACTTGAGCCCTTTCACACTTTCTACATTTATTTAGAGGCTATAATTTTCCTAATTTAGTCTCTTTAATTAGTTAACTTTAGTAGGGTCATAATAAGCACCAACTTTGCAAATAACAGCAAGGAATACAAAAACTGATTGCACTTTTTAGCATGTATGTTTTGGGACATATTTTATCCTGATATTGTCCCATGTAGTAAGCAATTTTTTAACTAATCCTAATTCATTATTAGTCAATTCTTAGTTTAACAGTATTGCATTGGATTCCCAGTAGGCAAATCAGAACAATGAATTTGATGATCAAATTCTCTTTTTGACATTTATGCTAGAGAAGAAGTTTTCTATTGGAAACACTTAAATGAGCTTTATATTTGAAGCATTATATAAACAAATGTACACAAAACAAGTCATAGAATAAAAAGTGACTGTTTGGCATTCACAACCCATATATCCAATTGAGAAACTAGAAATGATAAACACATCAATCAAAATCACCAAGAACACACAGCCACACCAAGAGGAGGGGGAACATTCATCTCATTGGGGAATCAACCAAGGATAAGGCTTTAGGAGGGAGGATCAGGGAACCCTCAGCCATCTTGAATCTTGGATTTCAAGCTGGATTGACACTCCCTAGCAATGCATGTTGGTCAACATAGTTGCAAAACTTAAATCAAGATTTATGTTGATAACTATGTTACATTCCTTATTTCAATCATATTTTTGGTTAAAAGGAAATTAAAAAGGGGACATTGCAGTTGGTAGGAGAACATTGTTCTTGTTAGCTTGAGGGATGAATGATTGTGGATGCAACCTAGCCAAAGAGTTCAAAGGGCCTTGGGAGAGAAAAGAAGAAACTTGTATCCATTCATAACACCATTCAAAACAATACATGCCTTGGAAAGAGAAAAGAAGAAAATTGTATTTGTCCATAACACCATTTAAAACAATACAATGGGCAGATAAATGACAAATAGATTGAGGGTTCTCATGGAGTGCCATGAAAAAAAACTCAAGCTCTCATGAATCAAAATAAAAGAATGACAACTACTTCTCCAAGCCATCCAAACTACGAACAACAATAATCCTAGATCCAACCAAACCAATGGGAGGGTTTCCATCTCTAATCATTTTGAAAACAATAGTTCACCACTGAGGTCAACTCAAGGATGTGTAGACCCTCCTTTATAACATTAAATGGGCTAGATAGAGAAGAAGAAGAAAATAATGAATGAAATCATTAATTAGAAGAACTCTTTGAATCGTATTCAAGATTTGACCTTGAAATGAGGAGAAACATTCCATTTAGAGAGTTTTGTTAGGCCGGATCAAGAATTAACCATTGAAGGGAACGGGTCAACTTAATAAAATCATAGATCATAAAGTAAGAAAAATAACTCTTCCTGATTTTGATGGGCTAGGGAATGTCACTACTCATTCATGGGTCCAAAAATTGGATACTACCCCACAATGGAAGAAGATGCATACATTTGGAGGGGGTTACTCGCAACTGGTGGCACCATGGTTTGCTTATGCAAGGGCATCAAAACATAGCATCGTCTGATGAATTTACCTACAAAATCATTGACATATTTGATCAAAAGAATTTGGAGAGTCATTCAAAAAATTAACCTAACTAAGGCAAGAACGGACCACGAAGGACTGTGTGATAGAATCACAAAGGCTTTTTGTCTTGGTTACCAGAATAAGTGAAAAAGAGACTCACATACCTACTATGGAGGGACTATTGGAATTGATCAAGGGCCTTGTATTTTCCTTTGATCTTACCACTCTCCAAGGTGCAATCCTAAGAGCCCTACGACTTGATACTGCTGAAACAAGGGCTAAAGGTTACTCTAAAAATACATCATCAAGAGATAAACCCTTCTATAAGGAAGACAAGCACCTAAAGACAACCATGAAAGTTTTTGGACAGAAAATTTATGTTACAAGTGCAACAAAAATTGGGAGAATGGATATGTTTTCAAGCGAGAAGAACCTAAAAAGAAGGTCTTTTGCTTCAAGGAAAAACACAAATTGAAGTTGAAACATATATGAGAAAAAAGAAGACAAGTACACAAGCTAGAGATGAAGAAAAAGAAAAAAAAAAGAGAAAATCCAAGCAAAAGAAAAATGTGTGATGAAGAAGATCTTGAAAGCATCTTGTCAAAGAAACAAGGATAGTAAACAAATGGTGACAATCATTTGGAAATCCAAATTGAGGTGGGTTAATAAGGATCTTTGGTGTGGAGCAAATCTAGTAGTGGCAATGCCCTTAATCCTTAAGATTTAGAAGCAAATTCCAACCATTCTCAGCAAGTAATTTTTTTTTCAATATCTCAACAATCATAAGTGGATGAGAATGGAGATGCATTTGGGAGAACCAATATAGGTCTCTCCTCTAAGCACACTTCCAAGTTGGATGGAATTGTCTTGGCTGGATGTTCCTACCACTTGTGGCCCAAGGGTTCAATTTTTCTTTGTTGGATGTTTTGCATCCTTTGGCTTAGTGGTGTACAGCCTTTGGCACCCCTGTGTTATCCTCTCCAATCTCCATGATGGTTGGTTTTGGGAAGTGAATAAACAATCAAAGGAATGGAAAGAAATCTATTAGTGAGAGGTGGTAGACATAAGTTCCCTAGAATTATTTAGGCTATCCCAAGGGATGAAATCATCATGGTGGATGTTCTTGTCACTTGTGGGCTAAGAGGTGAGTTGTCTTGGTCAAGTGCGAGCTGAATATTCTTTCTGTATGACTTGGGTTTCCTTGAATTAAGTAGACCACCCTAAGGGATGGAATCATCATGGAATGTTCCTAGTGCTTGTGGGCCAAGGGACAAGTTGTCTTGGTTAGGCACTGCATGCTTTTCAGCTTAATTAGGGTGAATAATAACTAAGCACACTTTGTGGATTTCCTCTACAAATCCAAAATATGATTGATTGTGGGAATTGAAATGATTGGTTATTGCATAATTATCTAGAATAAGATGATTATTCTTAGGTATGTATAGGTTAAGATAATTATGGACATATATGTATACATATCTATATTTGTTGATTAGATCCTAACCCTAAATAGAAATAATTTGTCTTATGAAATATACTTCAAATATAATCTAACATCATTGCTAGACCTAAACCAGGATTTATCTTTATAAATATATTACATTCCTCATTTCAATTAAATTTGTAATTTTAGGGCAATTTCAAAAAGGGGATATTACAATTACTATTTTAGTAGATGCTTTCTAACTTTACCCATTTAGAGGTTTGTTTAGTACAATTCCTTCCTAGGGTATGTGCTCTATCTGCTTTCAATTATGGCCTAAGGAAGTTTTGCAAGTTGTTGCAAAGTCTCTTCAAGATATCATATTTTTTGATTCAAATGCATCTTTTTGTACGAGACTTTTTGTTCGTAGCTTAAACTTTGAGGAAAAATGTTCAGTAATAGGTATCTGAAATTTAGGAAAAGACAGGAAAATATTTTTTAGAAGTGTCGGCCTTTAATCAAAATGAAGATAATGTCACCAATTCGTTCCTCTGGAAGCATAAGTTTGCGAGGGTCGTTTAGTATTGTGAACTTGACTAAGCAATTTAGCAACTTTTCTAAAATATCTACAGATAGGGGTTATGCAAGGAGATGAATCTGAGATATATGTGTCCATAGTAAAAGTTCGTTTACTATCTTTGCTTATAAATGTGGTCAAAATAACAAGTTTCATTCATTATATCTACAAGCCTCTCTTAAAGCTAGTGTGATATTATGTCGGGATTTTGCATGTGTATATCAAAGTGTGTTACAACTGACATTTTTTTAAATTTCAGGGAACGTAGGCATTTCAGAAAGAAAAAAATAAATTATATTAACATCTACAGATGACCAAGAATAGGTCAATGAGAATCATGAGACGACAAGATACTATAGCGAGTTCTTGGAAGAGAAGAAAGGTATCATAGGGGGGAAGAACACAGGTAGGAAAGAAGAAAACTTCAAAATACAAAACAACAGGGAACTCCTAAAGCAAGTGAGGTCAAGACCGGGGAACAAAAATCTGAAGATCATTGATTATCACTATTTGGACTAGAAATGGCAAAGTTGTCTGTGCCACTATTGATCAATGTGAAGGGACCAGTACAAGATCTGATAATTTTTTGAGGACTAAAATAGGCACCCTGTAGTGAAAGCTCATAGCATACATTTGTCCATGAATTGAGAGGTGGCCAGAGGAGAGATGATCTAAGGCAACAAGAGGAAGCAGCGCTCTGCTGTTGAGAAGAAATAGGAGCAATATGCTCTTGAGAAGTCTTATAGTTTATTATAAGTTGATACTAGTGTTTATGACTGTTAACATGAGGGAGTTAATAGTTATGATTTTATTTTCTCTGAGTATTTTAAAAAGTTAAATGTAGCTTTCTAAGAAAAATGTTAAGAAAGAGTAATGAATAAATTAACAATGTTAGCTATTTACCATGCAGTTATAATATGATTTTTGATTGGAATTATTTTTCCACTGTAGGTGAAAACTTCTGTGGACATCACAACAGTCCTATTTATGTGGTTCATAATAGATTGAACATATCACATGGCACAATAATTAATATAAGCAATTTTATCAGTGACAATCATCTGGATAATTTTTAGTTAAACACTGAAAAAAGTTCAAATTGTTTCATTTAATTGCACATTTTAATAGATTGAATTAAATGCATATTAAACATCTACATGTGTTTAAGAATGAAGTCTTCAAGTGTTTTGATATTTGTAGCTGAGTTTTGAGATATCGTAACTATATTTTCCCTCTTCTCTCTGATGATTGGTGATGGAGCTTATCTAAAGTATGATTCAAAAATTGTAATCAGTGCTTTCAAAATCTTAGCTACAAAATTTTCAATACATTTGCAAGGATAACGAGTTCATGTTTGTAGCTTATGCATGAACATGATAATTATTCTACCCAAGGTTTTAGGGACCAAAGACTTTTTTGTTCTCTTCTATTGTCATTGTTTTTGTAACAGATTCACTCTTGTTTGCAGGCAACTGTACGACCTTGTAATATTTCTAAACCTCGTAGCTGGAATCCAATTGAGCATAGCAAATGGACAAGGTGAATACTTTTCTTGCTTATTTGATTTCAAATTTTAGTAAATTTGCAAATTGCAATTACTATGTACGTTGTCAAGTTATGAACACATTGCATCCTAGTTATCAAGATGTAATGCTTTTGAATTTCCCCTTGTGAGATAAATATATTAAATTGATATTATTGATATGGCTTTGGCTAATAAGTTTCATTTGGAAAGATTCGGTTTACTACCAAACTTTTTACAAGGGTATTTTCAAGAATAAAAGTTTTGAATAGTAAATAAGTTGAATGACAAGAATTCACTTCATTTGAATATGCTTTTGTAAGATAAATATATTAAAATGATATTATTGATATGACTTTGGTTAATAAGTTTCATCTACAAAGATTTGGTTTACTTCCAAACTTTTCATAGAGTTTGGAATCAAGATTAGAAGTTTTGAATAATGTATAAGTTAAATGGGAAGAATTGGCTTTGCAAGCTTCCAAAGGGGAATTTCATGCCAAATTGATGTGATGTGGCTGTGAATCTTGTCAACTAATTGACCTTTTTACAAGCAACTGAACTAACGAATAGTTCATTTATGTAGATACACTCCTGTCCTACCAGAATCACACCATTTTGTCAAGTAAAGAATATAATCATCTCTTGGTTTATTATTATGTGGGAAAGGGTAAAGTCTTACCAAATAATATAGTGCTAATTGTAACTGAAAGGTATATTAATAAGAATGAGTTTGTTTTAGCATACGCTTGCTTTTTACATTCAAGTTGGAATTTTGACTTCAAGTTTTTTCTGTCCACCAAAAAAGCTCTCCGTGCTTATATCCTCTCAGAATTCCAAGAATGACTTCTAGAATGTCTTTCCTTAGTATCACATTGATATGAGCATGACACAGTTTAAAGTTTGGGTAAAACAGGTGCTTCTCTTATTCTTGTTTTCATGAGAAATATTTGACCATGGAGCAGTGACTTTAATTGTGTTGTATTTAAATATCTCCCTTTTGTCATGTTAAGAATCTAGTTGTCTCTACGTCAATCATGGTACATTTATTGAATATAGTCCCTCTTTGGCTTTTTAAAATCTTGCCACTTCTTTTGTAGTGTGTTGTGGAGGACATTGAAGACTTGGAATACACACCAAAGCCAGAATTCGAAGGGATTTTCAAAGTGACCAATGTACCAAATGAGCTAGTTTAGGCTATTTCCTTTTCTATCATAAACTTTGTGCCTCTGAAACTTATTCTGATTCCTTTGAAATTTGATATATATGCAGAGAGAGCTTATTAAGCAGTGGTTTGATCATATGCATGAAGTCAAACTTGGGATTTATGTGACATACAATGGTGATTTTTTTGATTGGCCTTTCCTGGAGCAACGGGCTAATCATTATGGAATGAGAATGAGCGATGTAAGTGATTTTTCGTATCAAGTATGAAAATTTCCTAAATTAGAAAACTATTGGGGATTTTGAATTACTTTATATTCAGGAGAAAGTTCACAATTCATGATGGTTCAATGAATATGCATTGCCATTTAAAGTCTTAATGTGCAGAGTACTTGTTCCAGATGCCTAAGTAATTTATTCTGATCTTGTCTTAGTTATATTGAATCAAACCATTATTTTATTTTGTGTTTTCTAATAAGTAATACATTTTGATTGTGTTCTCTGGGCATTATATCTAGCATGGAAGACTGATTTTTACTCTGACATAAGTGTGTATTTCACAGATAGAAAGTATATGACTAGAATTTTTCATTCGTGATGTTGTGAATTTAAAGTGTTCTACACTCTCGCTTTATATATTAGTTTTGTCTTTTTATTGATGAAAGCCCTTGCTAGGTTATGTTTAATTTAGATTGGATGGTGATGGATATTTTACATTAAAGTCACCTGGGATTTGTACATGGGTGTGCCCAATTGGATATGTTGCACCAGGGACCAAAGTTGGTTGCAATATGTTTCTGATTTTAGCACTTTAACATGTCTCTTGGTGATTTGAATTGATGGCTCTGTCATGTGTCCGAGATCATTTATGACTCATAATAATCCCATTTGACCTTAGGACAAGCATGTGACAAAATATTATTCATACTTTTGTTGATAAAAAACCCTTTGTTGCTGACATACTGAAATATAAAATATGAAATGCATGGCCAAGATAACTTAAATTAATAAATGAAGTAAAATATGAAAGATTAATTACACTAAGTTGCCAATTGTGTTTGGAAATGAAGTGAAAAATAGTTTTTTTCTTAAAAACTGTAGGCAGAAAAAGGTTTTAATGTGGATTTGGACAAGTATTAGCACAAAAATTGTGTTTTTCCCTACTGCCAAATCAGTTTTATAGGGAAGAATCACCATGAATTTAATAACAACTCGCGTAGCAATCTAGCTTGTGAGTACTAAACAAGTTTTGCAATTATGGTTAGAATGTTTTACTCTTTTCTTACCTCATTTGTCCAGGTCTGAATGCATTGATGCTTCTTAGGCTTCAGTCTCACGACCCCATTAATTAAGTCTATTTTACAAAAAATATTTTTAGAATTAACTTTTCCTATGTTTGGATAGAATTAAAATTAAAATTAAAACTTAAAATGTTGTATGTATATTTCTCTCTTTTGATTTATTTTATTCTCTTGCTCTAGGAACAACTCTTCCTATATCATTTCCAGTTGATTTTTATTTGAGACTGGCACTCTAATGTTGTTTACCTAGTCCCCTTATTCATGAAAACTAATATAGTTTAAAATTCAATTTTAATTTATGTTTTCAAATAGGAGAAGGTTTTTAAATTTCTCACCTGGACCCTATCAAAGTGATTTGTTAATTTTTATTTGGCTTCTTATAAGTTTTCATCTCCATTAAATCGTTATCCTAAAGTTGTTTGCATTATGTGAAGATATTGTATCATTTTGATATTACTGTTGGTTGACTGTAGGAACTTGGCTTCCATTGTGATAAAATTCAAGGTGAATGTCGTGCTAAATTTGCATGCCACCTAGATTTTTTTGCTTGGGTCAAGCATGACAGTTATCTACCACAAGGTAGCTAGGGCCTGAAGGTGCTAGTTCTGTCTATCAAAACACTGTAACTTCTAATAGTTAAATAGCTTTTTGTTAGAGTTTCTATATTATGTTTAGAAGGAGCTTAAATTTAGAGAAATAGATCAAGACTTGCTCCAGATATTATTTAATCATTTGTGCTTGGTGAATGCATTTTATGCCCATCTTGAAATTAAAATGGAATTTATCCTTGGCCTAGATTGTGCGAGTTTTCCTTTTTCACATATATGCCAAAATGATTTTTTTTCGTTAATTGTAATTTTAATTCTATGAACCTCCTCTTCTTTTCACTTCAAGATCTCGTGTCTTAATGTATTGATGTTTCTAAATAGTGGGCATATTCTTATGTATCTTTCCTATGTTTGTGGTAGCAGTAACACTATAAACAGAAAAATTGTCATTGATTTTGGAGCTGTAGTTTTATTTTAGACTTGCAGAACCTCTTCATCTAGAAGTAGAACATCCCTGATCCAAACTTGGCAGAAAGTGTACATTTCATTTTACACGTGTTCTAGAAAGTTACTTTTCAAACAATTTTATCTCAAGTTGCACTTTGCTTAATGGATAGAATGCACTATGAACCTTTTAAATTGGTAGTTTCATGAATCTTGATTTTGTTTTAAGATAGGATAACAATTCAGTGGATGTCTTGTATGAGATTAAAATGGTGCGTATATGTTTAATCTAGTTTTGTACTATATTACCTACCAGCTTTCTTCAACACATTGAAAAAGTTCTTTAAATGGCATTCTCTACTTTTTGTTTTCTACATGTTTTGAGTTTTTTTGTTTTTGGTGAATTGCTATGACAGGAGATTCCTCCCATTATATTGAAAGAAAGTAATTTGATTACAATGACTTCCTGTAATTTGGCTAAGATCATGATGCGAATGCCTTGAGTGATGTCTTGCAGTCTTTTGATCTGATCAGGAGAAAATAGATTTCATTGAAGTTTATAAAATAAGCATATGTTTGCATGTTATTTGTTGCCAGTCTTTTCATCAGAGTGATGCATGCATCATGTCTTCACTCTTACTTACTATTGAAATGCATCCTCAACCAGGCCTCCTTTTGAATCTCTTCTCAAACCAGCAAGTGCCATCAATGCCACAAACCTATAGACTCAATTCACTGTGTTGTTGATCACTCTTCTACCACATTCAAATTTGTTGAGTGATTTGTATTTTGTTTAGTAGATGTATTCCTGTTTTAAGCTGTAGACAATGAATCAGAAATATGCAAGTATTATGTCAATGCTTAACAATTCAGTTAATTGTCCTAGGACAAGTTTTCCTAGTTCGCTTGTATTATATCTTATGTATGTTCCAGCATGTTGACTTATTCTTGGTCATTCATGGTTATGATCCATTGGAAGTAAATCCTGAGGATATGGTTTGCTTTGCAATGGAAGAGCCATAGGTCAATCATAATGATACACTTGAATATTGATGCCAATTTCTTGATTCACTCATTTTGTATTTCACTAGTAGGAGTAAAAGATAATATTGCATTGCTATTTACATTGCTTGTTTAAATTATTTGTCAGTGTATTGGTTTCATTGTTCTCCATTTCTAAGTGCCATGATATGTTCTTTTGATACTTATTTTGTGTAGACAATGGCTTCCTATTCAGTATTTGATGCAGTTGCAACATATTACCTTTACATGACATATGTACACCCTTTTATCTTTTCTTTAGCAACAATAATCCCTATGCCCCCTGATGAAGTTTTACGCAAAGGCAGTGGAACTCTTTGTGAAATGTTTCTTATAGTTCAGGTGACTAATCTTTCAATGGCTTGAAATATTTTATAAATTGTTCCAATCTAATTTAGGGTCACTTAAATCTATCAAGGTTTTGGAATATCCACACATTTAGAAAACTGAAATTCAATAATGTATACTTTTAAAGATTTTTAGTAAATGAAATGGCTATTGAAATAATTACATTCCTGGTTGTTCCCTACTATTTTGGTACAACATTGGTTAAATCCAAGCTAGATCTTATTAAGTGTTATAATGCTTAAATGCTTTCTTCAAGTCCCAGATTTTCATTCTAGAAAAATCTGTTTATTTTCTTTAGCGATTTCATCCTTTTTGTTCACAGGTTTTTTGAAAGGTGCTTTGAGGCTTAAACATGATTATTAGTTCTTTGGTGATTATAATATAGGGTTTTGATGATATTATTGTTGGATTTTTATTAATGTATGAACCTTTGCAGGCATTCAAGGCAAACATTATTTGTTCCAACAAGCATCAATCTGAACCAGAAAAGTTTTACAATGGGCATCTACTTGAGAGTGAAACATATATTGGAGGCCATGTTGAATGTCTTGAAAGTGGTGTCTTTCGCTCTGACCTCCCTACAAAAATTTTTCTTGAACCTTCAGCTTATAAGGTGCCTTTCTGGTCAAAATTTCTTTTGAAAGAATATATTTTGCAAGAATTTTTCGTTGAGTACTATGTTATCAAATTCTTCATTGGCAAGCCCAAAGTCTGGTCCCATTCTTCCAAAAGTTTGGTCCTTATCATATTCTTGCTAAAGTCTTTCCAAATTCTGTTAAACGAACCCAACACAAATTTTGTAGATAATGCTTTGTCATATAAGACTTAGCTCTGCAATGTGTTTGTAACATCTGGCTCTGAATTTGTTGGTTCTTTGGTGTCTGCTGATTGGTGTAGGCATTGTTAAACGAGCATTGTGGAAGCAAGTATAGTATTTTAGGGAATATACATCTTGAATAACAACCGTTGTTGGGGCAAAGCATGCTTCGAGTATTATAAGAAATGCACTTTACTACTTGGCTGTAGGGAATGCTGATTGGGATGTTAGTTATTTCTTCAATATAGGAAATGTTAACAGTAACCATGCTAGGATCTGTACAATGCTGGAGCTAGAAAGTTCATAGTAGCAGGGCTGTCGATCTTGGGATGTTCACCTTAAAATAGAAAATTTCTTGCTATGGTAGAGAGGCCATGCAATGTAAGAATAAATGATGCATCACCCTACTTCAACAGAAACTGGGCACCTACTCTCTCCAACTTGGAGAGCTCACTGCCAGGATCAACTATTGTTTACTCAGACATCTATGACATTGCAGTGGATAATGTTGCTTATCTATGACATCTATACAAGTTTTTCACCATATAGCTTGGATGGACCAAAAGATTCATCACTAGAACCTTGTAGTTCTGATTCTGATTGTGGATGTTCTCAAGCAAATTAGAATTCTGCTTCTTACCAAAGTAATTCCTTCCAGACTTTGAAATTTCATATCAAACCAAACATTGAACTGATTAAAAATCCAACCTTGCTGATTGTGTGAATGTGTTCCATAAAGATAGAGGTTTCACACATCACATATCCTTTTGTTATTCATTGATTACACAATCAATAAACAAGTTAACTAAAATCTTTACATTTCATGTTATATCCATTTGCAGCATGTGCCTCATGGCTATGTTTTTGTGATGGGTGATAACCAGAACAACAACTGTGACTCTCATGTTTGGTAAGTAGAGTGGAAGCTTAAGTTTCTAATACACTATGTGCCACCTATATTTGTATATCTAACTTTTAAATGGACTGACTCTGATTTGTCTTATTTTAAAACAGGGGATCTCTTCTTGTCAAGAACATTCTAGGAAGATATGTAATGTGTTATTTGCGACCATCACAATTGGGATCCAACATATACAGACATCATTAGAAATTCAGAGGCAAGAGATTTGCTAAGATGTTACTAGACAATAGCTTTTATGACAACATGAATTTCTTTTTGTGGAGAAAATCCTAGTAGTAGTCATGCATCATATGCAACCTTCAAATATTGGCAGAGACCCTGGTGGACAAAAACTAGTGGTTGTGAGTATAATTCATTGGAGTATCAATTCCTAACTGGGGTAAAGCTTCTTAGGAAAATGTTGTTTATAGTAAAATGAGCAACTACAGACTCTGCAGACTCACTTCTCAGTCACATAATTTGGTGGTTGTAATTTTTTTATGTTTCTGATTACGAGATACTACTTGAATTCTTCACAATTCAATGAATATAGAAATAGTTTCTTGTATTAAATAATATTTGAATGATTCTTAATTCCAAATGCATATACAGTATGGTTCAGATCAAAATAATTATGATTGCATAACAATCAAGATGATATATATTTGCTATTTTTGATATACAGGAAATTACATGCAATGACTGAGGAAATTCTCAGTACCATGTACTGTTCGTTGTGTCTAATATACAAGTAAGAATTTGCAAATATGCAGGTCATCTCTGATATAACTTTATATTTATGCTCTAAATATTGTAATAAGTTGTCTGATATGACAATATAAATGTACTCAAAGATGATGTCGTTTCTGATGGTAGACTTTATATGCCTGCACTAAATGGGTGCCAAAGGCAATATGCTCTCTTACAGAGTGATCATTGTGAGATACAAAATATAATAAGTTCTTCCAATCATCCAGAGTTTAATGATAGAACTACCTTTTTACTTGGCGATCTAACATGGTGAGTGGGCTTAAAGTGGCAACTTGGTGGGGCAAGTTGGCGAGCCAACTTAGCGAGGCCACTTAGAGACGTGACATGGCTAGCTAACTTGGTGAGCAAGCTCGATGAGTGGACTTAAAGACTAACCTTGATGAGGCACTTTGGTGGGGTGACTTGATGACCGAACTCAAAGAGTCAACTTGGTGAGCATACTTGCACACTAGTGCATTTGGGTTCATTTTTTGACCTTCATTGATCAAATTTTCGACCAAATTTGACCAACCCATTGGTCAAAAATTTTGTGGTCAAAATTTTGACCAACTCACTAGTACATGATTTTTCTCAATCATATAACTAATTATATATTTTTCATACTAGTTACTGTCAGTGTTTTTCAGGCATTCTATAAAATAGTTCACATGCCTTGCGTATGATATGACATTTTGCATGCATCCTACACTCTCTCTCATCTGGCTAATGATGGATTACGTAGAGTGATCTGAAACCATGATACGAAAAAACACACAATCAAATCCAAAATGAACTTGCACTATAAATGGATTGTGGAAATCTAATATTGGTAAAATTGCATGCATGTCTACCAAGACAATCACAACTTAAACATATATTTGTCCTGGTAGACATGCATGCAAAATTAACAATATCAAATTTCCACAATCCATTTGTAATGCAAGTTTATTTTGGATTTTATTGTGTGTGATTTTTAGCATCATGGTTTCAGATCACTCTCCATAATCCATCATCAGTCGAATGAGAGAGTGCAGGATGCATGCAAAATGTCATATCATACGCACAAGGCATGTGACTGTTTTATAGAATGCCTGAAAAAAATTTACACCTACCTATTGGTAGAAATTTCTACCTTCATTGGTTAAAATTTCTACCTTCATTGGTCAAAATTTCTACCTTCATTGGTCAAAATTTCTACCTTCATTGGTCAAAATTTTTTACCTTCATTGGTCAAAAATTCTACCTTTATTGGTCAAATTTTTTTTCCTTGATTGGTCAAAATTTCTACCTTTATTGGTCAAAATTTTCTACCTTCATTGGTCAAAATTTTGACCAATTCCTGGCAGAACTTGCACCATGGCTATGGAGGTTTTTCGACCAATGTATTGGTCAAAATTTTGACCGAAAAAATTTTGACCAATGGGTTGGTCGAAGTTGGTCAGAGTTTGGTCAAAAATTGGGTCAAAATTTTGACCAATAATGGTCAGAAAATGGTCTCAAATGTACTAGTGAAGGATTTATCGTGATGTATGTTGTAGATCTTGAATTTGGTATGAAGGATGTAAGATATCTCCACAATTGAAATGGATCTACCAAAATCCCATCATGGTGCCATGGATGTGAATGTGCATCAATGAAGAAGATAATAAATGCTTCAATGTAGATCTCCTCCCTTGATGGACAAAAATAAGCTAGATCTTGAAGAGGAAATGCCCACAAAGAATGCTTGAATAAACTTGCTTGCTTGAATGCTTGAATGCTTAAATGCCTTGACCTCTAGAATACCTTGAGTACTTGATTCTTTCTGAATGTTATATGTGAAAATAAAGTCCCCAATCTTCCTTTTATACTAGTTTCCTACTAGGAAAATAGTTAAAGGTCAACTTAAGACTGACTATTAAATGGAGAGTTAACTATAGGCTAACTATTAAGTGAAGAGTTGGCTTCAGGTCGACTATTAAGAAGAGAGTTAACTATAGGTTGCCTATTAAGAAGAGAATTAATTATAGGCTTATAAGAGAGTAAAATTAATTAATTGGAAAACTTGAGGACTTTAGGCCCCAAACCTTGCAACCATTGAGGACTAGGTCAACTTGGGTCGACCTAGTCCTATACTAGGTGTTGATATTGTGGCAATTGATCATGTAGTGGGTGTTGATTTTAGAGGTTTCCCTAAAACATTGCTATAAGCGGTTGAGAAGCATAATGTATTGGAATGTTGGTGTACATTTTTGCTAGATAATAGAAAGGATGAAGGCTGTGTAGGTGCATGTAGCCTAGGTTTTGGGGTGAACCACATTAGATCTATGTGTTATTTGTGTTCATTTTGCATTCTTCTTTTGTTTCTGAATATAAGTATTTATTCTTATATTGTTCTAAATCTGTCAAACCCTAACAATTGGTATCAGAGCGAGATTTGTTGATGTAGATTGATAAGACTTTCAAATTTGAGTGGGAGAAATGGAGTATTACAGATTCAAGATTGAAAAATTTAATGATCAAAATTTCCAGTTATGGAAAATGCAAACGTAAGATTATTTGTATCAAAAGGATTTTTGGAAGCCATTAGAAAGAAAATTCAAGAAATAGGGAAATATTACAGATGAATATTGGGAGATCTTGGATAGGAAGGCATTGGGATCTATTCGACTATGTAAGGAACGGTCTGTAACTTTCAAAATATCAAAGGAAAAATTGACAGTAGAGTTGATGGACATATTGGCTATGTTATAGAGAAACCCTCAGCTTTGAATAAGGTATTTCTTATGAAGAATTTGTTTAATATGAAAATGGGTGTGGGAAGATGTATAGAGAATCATTTAAATGAATATAACATAGTCACCAGTAAGTTGTCATCCGTACAAATTTCATTAGATGAAGAGGTTAGGGCTCTCTTAATCTTATGTTCTTTGCTAGAAGGATGCAATAACTTGATTATAGTTGTAACTTTGTCTCTGGTTAAAATACTTTGAAATTTGATGAGGATTTTGGTGTTATCCTAAGTAAGGAAATGTGATGGAAAAGAACAAGTGAAACTTTGACCTCATCAGGTTCTTCTTTAAACTTGGAGAAAAGAGGAAGAACAAGGGAAAAAGGAAAAAGGCCTTCACATGAAAAGTCACAAGGGAAGCCAAAGAAAGGATGTTCTCAATCTAAAGGAAAGAAAGATTGTTGGTGTCATGGAAAGCCTAGTCACCTGAAGAAAGATTGTTGGTCTTGAAAAAACAAACAAGGAGACAAAAATGAAGATGACAGTAAGGAAGCTAATGTTGCATGTAATACTTTACAAGATGCTTTAATCTTATGTGTGGATAATATTAATGATTTTAGGGTAATCAATTTTGGGGCTTCATTCCATGCTATACCCCATAGAAAATATTTTCAAGATTATGTTCCAGGTGATTTTGGACAGGCATATCTGGGTGATGATGAGCCTTGTCCTATTGTTGGGAAAGGAAAAATAAAGATCAAGTTGCCAAATAGAAATGAATGGATATTGGAGGACATAAGGCATGCCCCTAATTTAAGAAGTTTATTTTTTGCAAGACAACTAGGTAGTGAAGGCTGTATAGTCATGTTTTCAGACAATATTTGGAAGGTCACTAAAGGTTCATTAGTAGTAGCTAAAGGTGCAAAGATAGGTACATTATATCCATGTACTAGTAACACTTATTCTACCTTAATTGCTACTAATAATGTTAATGCAGAGAAAGCTACTATAGTTGTTGCAAGAACAAATTTTAAAATGTAGCACCATAGGCTTGGGCAAATGAGTGAGAAAGGGATAAAAGTCCTTCACTCTAAAAATGTATTGCCAGGACTGAAAATATCGATTTAGAGTTATGTGAAAATTGTGTTTATGGAAAACATAAAAGAGTCAGATTTCTCAGAGTTGGGAAAGAAAAGAAGAGTGAGAAGTTAGAGCCAGTGCATTCATATGTATGGGAAATAGCTCAGCTATCATCTCTTGGTGGCTCTCATTATAATGTTATTTTAAGAGATGATTCAACTAGGAAAACATGGGTATATTTCCTAAAACAAAAATATGATATTTTTGAAACATTTAAGAAATGGAAAGCTTTGTTTGAGAATGAGATAGGAAAGAAGTTGAAGTGTCTTAGATCCGATAATGGAGGTGAGTATTGTAGCACAACCTTTGAAGATTATTGTTCTATTGATGGAATTCAAAGGAAAAAGACAGTTCCAGGAACCCCACAAGAAAATGGGGTGTCAAAAAAAATGAATAGGACAATCATGGAATGTGCAAGGAGCATGAGATTACATGTTGGTGTGCCCCCTCATTTATGGGTAGATTTTGTAAACATTGTTGTCTATTTGATAAATAGAGGACCTTTAGCCCATTTGGATGGTGGTATTCCAAAGGAAGCATGGATTGGAAAAAAGGTAAATTATTCATTTATGAAAGCTTTTGGTTGTGAAGCTTTTGTCCATGTTGATAAAGAAAATAGAACCAAGCTTGATGTTAAATCTATAAAATGTGCCTTCATTGGATATGCAGTAGATGACTATGGTTATCGATTATGAGATTTTGAAAATCTTAAAATAATTAGAAATAGAGATGTTATATTCAATGAGAAGGTCATGTATAAAGAATAGTTGTAGGAAAAGAAGCATGAACAAGTCAAACAAGAATATGTGGTGTTGGATGAGACTCCTAAAAATAAAAATCCACTGGTACCTAATGCTTAGCAAGAAAAGATTATCCCACAAACTCCTATAAGTGTTAGACATTCTACAAGGTCAAGTAGACCTCCTAAAAGGTTTTCTCCTTCTTTGTATTCCATTTTACTGACTGATTCTAGTGAATTAAAAGAATATGAAGAAGCAATGAAGGTGGATGCCAAACAACAGTGGAAGCTGGGCATGAAAGAGGAGATGGACTCCTTGTTGAAAATAAGACATGCGACTTAGAACCTCTACTTGAAGGAAAAAAAGCCTTGTCTAACAAATGGTTTATAGGATAAAGGAGGAAGATGGAGGAAAGAAAAGGTATAAGGCTAGAGTTGTGGCAAAGAGTTTTGCACAAAAAAAGGGTATAGATTTTGATGAAATATTCTCTCCTATTGTAAAAATGACTTCAATTAGAACTATACTAAGTCTTGTGGTTGCAAATGACTTGCATCTTGAACAAATAGATGTCAAGACAACTTTTCTCCATGGAGATTTGGCGGAAGAAATTCATGCAACAACTAGAGGGATATGAGGTCAAGGGTAAGTAGAATTTGGTGTGCAAGTTAAGGAAGACTTTGTATGACAACAGGCACCTCTATAATGGTCTTTAAAAGTTGATAGTTACATGATTGAACAAGCTTACAATAGATGTTATTCTAATCACTATGTATATTTTAAGAGATTAGATAATGGGAGTTATATTATCCTATTACTCTATGTTGATGACATGCTTGTTGTTGGGTCTAATCTGCAACAAATGAATGAACTTAAACAGAAATTAGCAAGGTCATTTGCTATGAAGGATTTGGGTGCTACTAAGAAAATCCTTGGTATGAGGATTACACAGGATAGGAAAAATAGAACCTTGAATTTGTCCCAAAGTGAATACATAAAGGTGTTGAAAATATTTAATATGCAAGAAGAAAAAGCAGTCAGTACACCTCTGGGTAGTCATTTCAAATTGACTAAGGAAACGTGCCCAAAGGTAGAGGAAGACATAGATAAAATTTCTAACATCCCATATTCATCAATTGTTGGCAGTATGATGTATGCATTAGTATGAACATGACCAGATATTGCTCATGCAATGGGAGTTGTCAGTAGGTATATGATCAATTTGAGTATGGAACATTGGAATGTTGTCAAATGGATTCTTCGATATTTGAAAGGTACTACTACAAAGCCATCATGTTTCATAGGATCTAGTTCTGCTATGAGTGGATTTGTTGACTATGATCAGGTAGGAGATATTGACACAAGGAGGAGTACTACAGGGTATGTTTTCAGTATAGGGGGCACTATAATCAATTGGATTTCTAGATTGCAAAAGGTTAATGCACTTTCAATCATTGAAGTTGAGTATGTAGTTGCTACAGAAGCTATTAAGGAGATGATTTGGTTACGACATTTTCTGGAGGAATTGGGTCAAAAGCAAGAAGATCTGCCATTATATAGTGATAGCCAAAGTGCCATTCATCTTGCAAAGAATTCAACTTTTCATTCAAGGACAAAGAACATATAGCTCAGGTGCCATTTGATAAGGTCTGTTTGGAGGATGCCTAATTGCAACTTGAAAAGATTTACACAAGAGAAAATCTTGCAGACATGTTCATGAAGGAAATCTCCAAGGAGAAGTTGGTTTCTTTCTCAGCTTCTATTGAGCTTGTTGACTGATGATCGTGGAGGTAATACACATCAAAGTCTTTTATGCAGTGGGAGTTGCATGTACTAAATTTTCATCTAGTTTTAGTCTCCAAGTGGGAGATTGTTTGGTGTGGAGCTTGATCAATCTCCAAGTGGGACATTGTTGATATTGTGTCGACTGATCATGTAATGGGTGTTGATGTTGTAGCAATCAACATTGTAAAACACTATTACAAGCAATTGAGATGCATAATGCATTGGAATATTGGTGTTTGTTTTTGTTGGATAATAAAAAGGTTGAAGGCTGTGTAGGTGGATGTAGCCCATGTTTTGGGGTGAACAATGTTAAATCTTTGTGTTATATGTGTTCATTTTGTAGTATTCTTCTATTTATGCATATAATTGTTTATTCTTATATTATTCTAGGTTTGTCAAACCCTAACACTAGGTTGACTTGGTCAACATAGTCTAGGGGGAAGGGACATGCATGCCTCACAAAAGTTTAGAAGGGGGTGTAGGATGTGAAACTATAGGATAACTTACCAATTAGGAGATATGGTAAAAAAGGTGACAAAATAACACCTAGAAGACCATGTTAGAAGGCATGAGAAGAAGAAGAAGTATGAAATGGAAGGGAAGAGAAGAAAAAGAGACATCAAGAACAAGTACATCTATGGTCTGAGAAAATAATTACAGAAAGGGTGCTAAAAGGTCTTAAAGTGCAAGCGCATCCATTTTAAGATGGCACAGTTGGCACAAGTATGTTATCATTGATTGGAAACCAGTCAAGGAATATTATTCATGGGCTTTGATGTCCATAGATAAAAAGGGAGACTTTGCACATTCAAAAGGTGTGTCGTGAAGGGGAGAATGAAGTGTTTACGAAGGGAACTAAGAAAGGAAGGGTTCTATATAAGAAATATCTAGAGCTAAAGAATGAAGACCCACACCTGACTAGAGGTAGTCAAGCATATTGTGAGGAAAGCAAAAGAGAGAAAGGTAGAGTGATATAGAGGAGATCACTAAGGAAACCTATCAAACAAAGGGAGATCGTGACATCACAAAGGTATTCACTAGATATCTACTAAGAAGAAAAATGTTATATGTTTAGATAACATTTAATTTCTCTTGAACCATTGTAATCAAGTTGTAAACTCCTAGCATATGTTAAATCCTTTAACCGGTTGCCTCTTAGGAGTATTAAATCCTTTAACAAGGTTTTCATCCTCTCATTGAGGCTTTCCACGTACAATTTTTTTTTTGTTAATTGATGATTTCTTTTGTAAATGAGTTTGTATGCTTTTACTTTACTATATTCATAATAGTGTTATCTCTCAAGTGGTTGTTACTTAGTATATTTAAAGAGGTGAAAACTTTAACTGATTTAGAAGATGGTATTGATTCACCCCCCTCTCAGTACAAGTTAGGACCAACACTTTTCTCACTCAAATGCAAAATGCAAAGCCTAATATACAAACTAGGATGAAAATGCAAAGTGAAAGGGTCTTTAGTTAGGTCCTTATTTTTATTGTCAATCCTTATTAAGAGATATTACAAGATCATACAACCATCACTAGTGCAAGAAAAACTATGAAGATATGAATATGATCCATATTGGATAGGATGTAGAAACCTAACCTATGCATCAAATTAATAGAAGTCAATATGACTTGTAGTTAGATTCCTAGTTAATCTGGCAAGACTATGCTAGCATCGAGACATAGATGCTAAGATGACCATAAGCACAGTCTTGCTAGGACAAACATGATGCAACTGTTAATTATTTTCACTATATATGAATTTTTTTACTAAAGTCATCCAAATTTGATTACCTATGTGAAAATAAGTTCAAAATGATTTCATACATCACTGTTGGTTAAGTAAACAGATTAACAAATCATAGTTGCATGTTGAGTTGAATTATTAAATGGTTGTGAACATTGTTAATTTAAAAGTATTTAGAAGGCTCAAAGTTTACAAAGCTAAATCAAAAAAGCCATGTGCAAAACATTCATTTATTATATCAAGAAGAAAGTACATTGTATTCAATCCACACAAGTTGTGATAGCTTTCAAAATAGAAATACTTTGATGAACTTAGAATTTCTTTTGTAACATTTTTAGAATGTTCAAAGTTCAATATAGAAGACATGTATATATTGTTCAAATATGGAGAACCAAATAAGAAATGGAGTAGAGTGTTTTCTATCATTGCCTGATGGCAGTTGGTGAACTTGAAGAAATTGATGAAGTCCAAGGGTCATTGCATCTTTTCAACCACTTGTGCAAACAACAAAGAAAAATGGGTCAGTCATATGAATAATTGAGCTTAGGAATATACACTTAAACCATTTCTAACCAATTCTATATAATCAAGCAATATATACACATTAGATGAAAATAAATTAGAAAGGGACAAGTATAAAAGGCAAGAAGAAGACTAAAAGAGAATTCATAACAGGTTTTATACTAATATGTTTTCTTCATGTGCAGCTACAAGTATGAAGAGTTGAGGTTGTTGAAGAATCATGCATAAGTTACATGCATGAAGCCTTTATACTGAATCATGTAGATGCAAAAATATTTTGGGGAGACTGTTGAGGGGCCATTCATTTATTACATGTATGGGACCTTTTGGTTGAACCAAAATAGCTGATTGAAGATATGAGGAGATTGTCAAAGGGAAATACAAAAGTTCAGGTATGAAACCTTTCATGCAAAGATTGAAGACACATAATTGGACACAATGTTGTTGAAGGGATGTAGCATCACAACTATTAAACCTTCTAGCATACTACATTTTTCAAACAAGGTTGAGAAGGAATTAGGATCAATATCAAGAGAAATATCCAACATGGACAAAAGACTACAATTTCACAATCAAGAAAGATTTTTTGATTTTAGGAGAGAAGCATCAACATATTCACAAGGACATTTGTACATATGAAGGTTTCAAAGGGTCATATAAAAGCTTCACACTTATAATGATGAAAGCATGGGGAATCAAAAGTAAGGAGATACAATGATATTCATATTTTCAAATGATAGAACATAACATTCATGCAATTCATGGAAAAGTGTTGCAACATATATTTAAAAAGAGATGGACAATAATACTTTGGGCCAGTATATGCAAAACATGGAAGTATCATATTTTAAGAAGAGGATCACATTCTACATGAATATTCATATAAAGAATGATCAGAAGCATATTAGTTCATAAGAAGAAGATCTCATAAGCAAAGCATTATATTTATGAAGGGAGTCTTTATTTGTTGGTCATAGTTTACTCAATCTTTACAACCACTTTGTTCAAAGACAATCCATTATTTCAAAGGAGAACAACATATATATGAGTATAAGAGGAAAGCGAACTACAAATATTTTCTATCTAGATAGGTCTAGATTCTAAAGTATAAGGTTTTAGCTACAATATACATGCACATGAAATGAAAGACCAGTCCTACTTGAACATAAACATTCTCAACAATAAGAACATATTCATGTTTGATATTCATGATGGTAAGAGTTGGAAGTGAAGTAATACCATACCAAGCAACAATATCATTCAAAATTAAAAGAAAATTTCATGAGGTCCAAGAATGAATACCACTTTAAAACAGATACCCAAAAAGATCAAATTAATTTTTTTATGAAAAAATAAAATGGAGAACTTCAACCTCAGTTCAACACAAAGAAAAATGCCAATTTTGGTGATGAGAAATGACAGGTGGTTGTATTTTTGTATTTTCTCCATATCTATGATCTGGGATTTTCTAAAATTTTAATTGGAATTAGCCACAATCAAAATGCAAAAACCCATTAAATTTTGTTCAAATCTAAGTTGTATTGATGGAGATATGGATTTATATTTGTAACATTGGTTTTACCAATATGTTTGAATTAGGTTAATGAAAATCCTATAGCAATGGAAGTGTTTGTAAACTATATCACTACTTTGGGTATTAAAGAGGATGCAGGTTACAGCAAAGAACTCATAGTGATGTTGGGTATAACTATGATAACTAATGTACATCCATGTCAATAAATATCCAAGTTCTCTTGTTTTAAATATACAATGACACATTGCTACAAGTATATGATTACAAGCTACAAGATCGGTGTACATTCATTAATTAGATATCACAAAGCCAAATAATATATTTTCAGCCCTAACAGAGCTTGCTATAGAAATTTAATTATATCAACATAAATGCATTCATCATATTATGAGGAAAAGATCCACGTTCAGCATATCATTACCAAGAGAAAAATGACACCAATCTTTCAATAATAAAGAGTCTTTAGTTTTTCTTGCAGATTAACGTCAGAATACACAAATGATAATTATATAATGGCTTTCAAAGTGCCCAACAAAGAGTAAGAATCTCATAATCTTACAATAATGAAATAATCAAAGAATCATAATGTATCATAGCACTGAAGGCCAAGCAAAATCAACAGATAAAGCTTTGCAATGTTATAAACCATACCCAGATCTTGAAATCAGATTTTCTTTTTAAAAAAATTAAAGGAACCCTTATTGGGTCAAGACCTATAGAGGTCCATGAGTTCAGCTAGAAAGAGAAAGCATTATAGATAATCAAAAGCGTGAAACAATACCTTTTTTTTATCATCAGAAGCTTCTACAATCAATAGCATGAGGTAATAGGAATAGAAGGTTAGGGGAGAGGATCGGGTAGTCGTGCACCCTAACTTCAACACTCTCGAAATCTATCGTAACAATTTAAAAAATGGTTGATTTTTTTTAACATCTTCATCAGCTGGTTAATTACTTATAGGTAGGGTTTCAACTCATTTCCATCAAAATTGGTATCATTTGTATGCATCGTACTAAAAAGTGTTCATAATCTCATTTTTTGAACCCCCTACCTATCGTAGTCAATTCTCACCCCCGATATTTAGATTTCTTTGCCCCAATACTTGTAGATTTTCTCATGCTATATTTTTTATATATAAGTTTAATATGAACATCTAATATTCATTAAAAGTAAATTAGAACATTAATATTTATATGATTATATGCTTTATTTAATCACAACCTATCTACTTATTAAAAAAATAATATAATAAATTATTTTTTTTAAACTAATAAATAATTACATTAAACCTAATTCTTTATGGCGGTGGACCTAACCCTAACATCTTTTTACCAAAAGCAATGTTTTTTACAGGCACTCATCATTTTCGAGCGATGCCTTATGGGTCGGCCACTGCCATGAGTCTTTTGATGGCCTCGCAAGTGAATGTGGAAGATGCATGTGGATGAGTCGTTCGATGCCTAGAGTGAATGTGGAAGATGCATTTGTTTTTCAAAATGTGGCAAAGGTTTTTAGTAGCATTTATATCTACCAACACTCATGCATTCCTGGCGTATATATTGTGCTAACACTTTGCTCGCACATGAATCACAGGGGACCCCTCATCGTCGCTCCTGTCAAGTCGCCCTTCAGCCCTTCGCATCGACAGATCTCGGATGCTATTGGTATGCATTAAAAATTGTTGAGGGTTTGGTTTCAAATACTCCTTGCGCAGTCAAATTTTATGGCATTGAAATTCCTTCCTTGTCTTGGTCGGAGTCACAAAGCGTCTTCTCTATCAAAACCCTCTACTGCTTTGATTCTCGCCAAGGGCACTTACTCATTCTATGATCTGATCCCATCTGTAGGGCCTCCATTTGGGAAGTCAAGGATTTCAAATACCATAGTCTTTCAAATTTATGTTTTAGAATTGGTAAAGATTACTTCTTTAGTTCTTTTTGTTTTGGGTAAATGCTTTGATTTATCTTTGAAGTTAAAAATAGGAAACCTCATCTTCAAGAGGGTTTAAATTTACACTTCAAATTTGAGAGGGGGTTTCTTTGTTTGTACTGGAGAGTTTATTTGAGGAAAATCAGAGCTACTAACATAATTTTCCCATGCTTTTCAAGGAGTTCATTTGGATTAGTTTTGCAGTAGGGCTTTGGACATTGTGAGAAGTTTAGCTACAGATAAGCAAGATTACTGGTGGCTAAGAAAATAGAAAGAAATATGTACTTTTACCTATTGTTCAAGGATTGGAGCTATTAACATTCCTTAAAATATCTTGATGGATAATGTTTGTAGGTTTTGGTTGAGGTTTAAAGGAGAAATTTTTTTTTGCAAATGTGTTTCTCGACACAACATTAGTTCAGGGGATTTGCCAAATCTTGATCAGGTAAGGTCTTTCTTGGACCTTATTAGGCAATGAGCTATCCATTTTTTTCAAACAATTTATTTTTAATTCTGATGTAGATAGTTTGTGGTATGCATTTGTTTATGTACAAAGTTTTTGGAAAAAATGCAGCAGAGTTTGTGCTGGAAAAAATGTAACAGAGTATGTCGGAAGACATTGATATTATATTATGTATATATTCATATACACACACACACACAAGTGTGTGTGTGTATATATATCTATGTATGTATGTATGTATATATATGTATGTATGTATGTATGTATGTATATGTGTTTGTGTGTATGCAGTATACATATGTATAGCTATAAATTTGTATAGCAGAAATTAAAATACAAAATTCAAGTGACATCTAGAAAAATTAAAAATTTGACTCAGTGCAAGCATAGTATGCAATATATAATTCTTCACATTTATATCTAGAATAACATTTAAATAACAATATCCATATTCATATATCTCTACACATTGATATTACAAAATGACCAGCTATTGGAATTGGAAAATCAGCATGGTCAGCTATTGGAATTACAAATTTATCAGCTATTGTAATTATATAATAATCAGCTTGCCATAAAGTCGAGGAAGGGTTCTGCCACCTTCACAGTACTACCTGTTATATGATTGTTTGTAGTAGATAAGTCAACCATTGATATTACAAAATCACTAGCTTGTGGATTTGGAAAATTAGCATGGTCTAAGAAAGATTAGATAACTAATAGGATAAGGAAAATATTTAGTTCAACATAAACTTAGGGAAAAGTTTAGGTCCCTCCACAAGACTATTTGTTATAGGATTGTTTGCACTGTAGTAGTCAACCTATGGGGTAATAGGAGCTGTATGGCCAAATATAATTTCATCTAACAATCCAACAAATTTGAGTCATTTGATTGGAGAGTGAGGGGGACTGTGGCTAGTAGTAGCTTGGATTTTCTAAAGGGTAGCATAGGTAGGGGTCGAATTTTTGTACATATCTCTCAAAATTTGATGATGTTTAGGTAGGGGGGTTGTGGGAGTACTGTGGAGACTTACAAATTGATGTTGTTCAAGCAAAGGTGTTAATGGATTACTCTCCTGGGGTATACTATCCAACATGTCTCTTACAATTAGACGATGTTTAGGCAAAGGCATTATCAAATTACTCCCCTCTCCAACAACAGCTTCAACAATTCCAAGTCCATGTCCTGTGTTCATCTACTTGATTGATATCTTACCTTTTCTACATTCTTGTCTTTCTTTCTTTTTCAAATCTTTCTCCTTTTGTTGTTTCTCCCTCTCCTCTTGCTTCCTCTCTTTTATTATTTGTCTTTCAAGCTTCTACTCATGTTTCCTTTTTCTAATCTCAATTTGATTAATCTTCTTTTCTTCCAATTGTTTTTTCTTCCTTTCTTTTAACTCTTCAAGTTCAACCTTCTTTGCTTCTTGCTACTGTAGCAATATTATGTACTCATTAGATGTCAGTATTTGGGATCTCCTACCTAGTCTAAGAGTAGTATTATCAAAAGGAATGGATCTCTTTATAATCCTCTCAATTGGTAGCTTAAAAAAAAATTGTAATGATCCCTTACTACATAACATTGTTCATCTTCTATCTCAAAAGCTGCAGATGTATTTATTGCAGAGTATGTTGCACTTGGCCATCCTGATCTACAATATGTTCCAAATTTGAAGTGTCCCAATCTATTGTTTTTGCATAATAATGAATCACTTCTGATGTTGGCAATGGAGGTGGAGACAACATGCTTAATGAAACATCTTCATTTTGGAAATCATTCTGCACTCCCAAGTCCTTTGCTCCTTCTTTAACCCAGTTAGGTGCATCAAATTGTGTTGGCAAAGCCATTTCATCATGCAAGTCACTTTCATATTGTGTTTGGATGACATGTGTTGGTGAAGACACATCATCTGTTGGTGAATTTCTATTTTCATTTATATCATTTGTATATTCTTTTTTCATATGTGCCAAACATTGTTCAATAGCATCATCTTCATAACTAGCTAACCTTGAGATGCTTGCAATGCCTGTAGCATCATTTTCATCTTCTACATTGAATGCATCACTTGGTTTCATGTCATTACAAAGTGCATCTCTATCCAAAGGCCAAATTCCAGTCCTTCGAAAACCAGCCTTTATGTTGTTAGATACAAGGGCAAGTTTGAAAGCTTTGCTTGCAAGTTCTACCAATTTTGTTCTCCTTATCTCTATATGTGGATGTTTAGCCATCCATTTTGACATTTCAGATTTGAAATATGGCTTAAATGGAGAAAAACACTTACATATAATGGTTGTAGTTTATGACTAGTGTGAGCAGGCAATGTAATAAGATCTATGCCTAGAGATCTTGTCTCTTGAATTGTTGCAAAAAGAAATATGGCTTCCATGCCCATCAAATATGAGGAGATGCCTATTTTTGGATGAAGAACCACCTGGTACAAACCTAGAAAAATGATGCAACTAACTTAAGAATAACTCTTTTATCATCCAAGCATGTGGTTGTGTTGCCATGCAAGCTCCTGGTTCACATTTAACAATGTAATTCTTAAGTGTTCTTTTTGCTTTGAAAAGATAGAAGCTTGGTATGTTGTGACCAACTGCATTTACACAACACAGTATAGTTATCCATTCATGACTTTTAGATAAGACTTGGGGCACCTTTTTACAACCCATCTTTGCAATCACCCACATCCCACAATTTCTGCCTACTTGGACCCCTATTTCATCATAGTTCCATATGTGAGTTGGTTCATAGTGATTACCATTATACAAATGTGTTAAATTATCATAAAAATCTGCAACAATACTTGGTCATAGCATCACTACTTTATCCCTTTCTAGACCCTCTGTAGTCCTTATTGTCAAATCTGGATGGCGTTTGTAGAATCCCACCCACCATGACGTCCCTAGTAAGCCATTCTTGAATGGATTTGGCCTTGTTTGAAAAATATGAGCCACATGTGATTTGAGCTGAATTACCTCCAATCCACAACCAAGATGAGCTAAATCTTTACACCACTGGACAACCTCCATCTCTTCTTCCAAAGACAGAATTTTTGGTGGTCCCTTTATTTTTGTTGTCGTGAGTCCTGATAGCCAATATGTTAAGCTACTAGCAGGAATCCCCCACTTTTTAGCTGCTCCTCTTATGGAAAAAGAATTGTCTTCAACATCTTGAATGGCACCTTCCATCTCCTCCTCTGTCCACTGATTTCCATGGAACATTTTCTTTTTTTTGTTATCTTCAGAAGGTTTTGCAACAACATCAACATTGTCTCTAAGATTGCAATCTATATTATCAGGAGTGGGGTTGGTTGAATTGGTAGCAAGATTGCAATCTTTGCTATCAACAGTAGGGCTAGCTAAATTGTCACCATCATCAGACTCAAGCACATGCAACTTAACACCACATGGATAACGAGTTCTTAATTTTCAGATTGTTCTTTTTCTTCTTCTCTTTCTTTCTGTCATAATGTCTAAACAAAGAAACATCAAATGTTAACCTGCATAAAACAATTTTGAATAGAGAAGTTCAGTCCTAAATGTTAAGCTACATAAAATGCAATCAAAACTTTGGTATCTTTCCTACAATTAAATGTAATCAGAACCATTCTTAACTTGGAATACAAATAAATTAGTAATATAGATAGTTTCAAATTAAAATGCAAACAAGATAAGTAATATCAACTTGGGATACAAATAAATTAGTAATACAAACAGTTTCAAATTAAAATAAAAACAAGATCAATAATATCAACGCAAATAATGGAACATTCATCTTAGTATGTTGTTATTCTTGGGAGACAAAACATTGCAACAATAATAGCATTTTGTTGTTATTCTTTTCAGACAAAATTGCTAGAAGCATCATTTATAGCAGCAATAAGAATAAAATGCTCTTATTGATTTTTTTCCCCACAAACAACATGTTATACTAACAATAATTGAAATACCATCATAGGAGTATGAATTATGATAGATTTTACATTGTGAGTGTCTTACAAGGATTATAACAGAAAGATGATAGACCTTTATGGAAAAATACTTGGATTAAGCCTTCTGATATCCTTAGTAATCTAATATTCTCTTCTATGCAGTCCCCGGTATTTTGTGCTCACATAGATAATATCAATGCCAGTATTTTGTGCTCACAGAGAATGTAATTGGAATTGTAAAAGGATTCTTTCATATTATATCATATTAATAGATAAATTCTCCCTCCAACAATTTGAATTTCAAATTGGTATTTTGTTGGCTTTCCCTTAAAAGTGTGCGATTAGATTTAGATGTTCAAAATTGGCTGATCCGTGGCTTTGAAACTCTGAGTTTTCATTGGCTGATAAATGTTGAAGTGGTCCAAGGAGCAAATAGTGAGTTGTTTTGCATTAATTGTTTGATTTGAATGGATTGGTGAGTTCAAACCACTCCATAGTTATGATGAAGGTACTCCATTTGGCTTGTCAAACACTCCAATTATGTTTCTCGCAGACTCTCAAGTTCAACATTTATTATGAAATATTGTTTGATTTGAATGGTTTTGTGAGCTTAGACATCTCTGTATTTATGATGCAAGTACTTAGATGGGGTTGTCAAGGTCTCCAATCTTGCTTGTCAAATACTCTAAGTTCAACATTTATTATAAAAAATTATGACAGATTGGATGAGTGATAGCAAAAATGTTTCTTTATTTGTATTGTAATGGCATTGGAAGTTGAACGGGTCTACAGTTGTTATTACTTCTAGAATAGATAATGTTTTATGTCTTGTCCATGTGTTTGGACAACTATTTAGCAATAAGTATACAATTTTATATACAATATTTTGTACTCTTTCTTTATATTGAGTAAAGTGTAATTTGATTTATGCAAACAAAGTCTTTATATTGTTTAATATGAAGTAAACAAACAATGTACCTTGTCCAAAAATTGTTTGAATTTGAGTAATTTAATGATCTATGCATCATAAATTTTTAATGATTTCATTTCATATAAATACAAACAAATAAATGGCTAAAAATCTATATCTTCTTGATCAATCAATAGACTCATATTGATATTATTATTGAATCAAATGTTGTTAACAACCATCACAACTATTCATACATGCTCGAGTTTTGAGTCATCTCCCCTATTTTAAAGCCTCCAAAATAAGGGAAAAATCTCCAAGTTCTCATCCCAAACCCCAGCATATGGTTGAGTATACAGAGGTCTCCAGAAGTGGCAAGATTGCAAAAATGAATATTGCTTTGTTTCTAAGTTTTTCACTCTTACATATTTGGAGCCCAGCTATCGGGTCCATGTATGAGAGGAGTGATTTTTTTTTACTTTCCCTATTAATTGGACTTCTATTAATATGATTTTATCATATTAAAATATGCAAATGATATATAACTTTCATTATTGTTTTTTAATTTATCAATATTTGTTCTTTATAATAATACATTTAATATAGATTAAATAACACATCATTATTTAATATATATTAATTAAATTAATATTGATTAATATAAAAATATAAAAAATTCTTTGAATAATATGATTGTAAAATTGATTTTATCTAAGTGCTAGATTTATAAAGCATTTGATATTTATTAATTATTTTGAAATGCAAGATGAGAGAGATATGATCAACTAAGTCACAACTATTTTTGGAGACTTAAAGTGACTTGCATTTTAGCAAGGAGTTCCATTTTCAGCCAAGATAGATTGTTTAAGTTAACTACATGTCATGGGGAGGTATTTTTAAATTAAAGGGTAGTTTGATTTTCTCATGCACTTATTAAGCACTTAAGTGTTATTTTTGGTGAGTGATTGAGCAGATGAGGCCAGTTATACATGCAGATCACTTTGGGATGCCATTTAATGCAGTTTTCACATGTTTTTGAGGAGTTTGACATGCTATATTTTGGGTTGAATTTGAGATCCGAGCTAGGGTTTTGCATGGACTTTTGAGAAGTTGGAGGCAAATGTCAGTTAACTATCAGCTGAACAGGTACTTGAGGGAAGATTTGATGGGTTTCTTCATAGATTGGAGCAGTTTTGAGCCTTATTTTTCATGCATTTTTTCTCAAATTCAAGCTAGGGTTTTGAGCCCTATTTATTGTATTTTCACCTCATTATGAGGACTCTTCTTTCTTGCTCAGATTTTTTGCACATTGCAAATTTTTGAGTTGATTGTAGGAGCACTTTTTAGTAGATATTTTTTCAGCATTGATTATATAGATTCAACGGTTCCTTCTCATTGATTCTTGTGCAATATTGTGGGTTCTTTTGTTTTATGTTGTATTCATCCTTCATTCAAGCTATATTCCTTATTACATGTTAGAATCTCGATATTTTTAATTTCAGGTTTTTTTGTGTGTCCTTATTCTTTTATAGAAAACTGATAAAGCCTAGGTTTTCCTTTCAAAGAAAAATATTATGGATCCTTGCATAGAAATACTTTTGTAATTGCATGCTTGTTTGGGTATTGTGAATCATTCATATTGTGGGTAATTTTTGTTGATTAAATTGAAGTTACATACAAATAATTGGTGTATCACCTCATTTAGGCTTAGTATTTATTATTTTCATTCACTTTTCATCCCTTTTCTTGCATACAATTAAGTTTTTAGGTGATCACTATTTAGGAACTAGCCAGATTTGGAGATTCATCTCTCATTTTAGGACAACCCACCACCTGCGAGAGTTTTCATATTTCAACAGGATAGCTAGATATTTCATCTTACTAAAGGCAAAATATTGATTGACAATAGTAACAATCAAGGACATAATTCTAAATCACCTAAGTATTCAAATGAATTAGGTTAAGGTATATGCAGTGTCCCAATCAAGAGGAGACACTTATCATCAAAACCACACCCACAGGCAAAAGATAAAGAAAATATACCCCATGACCCCAATTCTCTAATCGAGTGACATATTAGAGAGATGGAGGGAACATTAGAAAAACCCAATAATGGAGGACAATATACAAATAAAATAGTATTAATCATAGCTCAATCATTTCAATTTAAAAGCACCGTAAAAGATAATTTCCTGGAAATGAGAAAGCTCGCACAACCTAGACTTCTAACAAGGTATTGGTTCAAGGTAAACTACTTGATAAGTGTATAGAAAAACTCAATGTCAAGATAAGGTAGTATTAAGAAACACTATTGTGGTGGTTTTGAGAAACCCCAGTTTGTCCTAGAGACTAAAGATAACACAAGACATGCTCCCTAGTCATAGAAAAAGACCAATTATAGAACAAGGAGAAATGTGTGCATGATAGAAGGTAAGGGGTTCATGGCCAAAGCCACAAGTTGGTAGATGAAAGTACAAAGGTCTCAAGTAGCTCTAGTTTCTAGGAATTCATCACCTGGGAGGATATTTTTTCTTGGAACTTCTTATAACTTTGGATTTTTTGACAATTTTTTTTTTTGGAGAAATATCAAATTGTTTGTTTGCTAGGTTTTCTCTAAGATGGTCATTTTTTAAAGATATTTTATGATTTTTTCAAGATCATATATGCTATGTATAGGAACTTGGGATACATAGATAATCTTTCATAGAATGTCTTTAGATGGAGAGTGTTGATAGGCTCAAGGAGCTATCCACCCTCTAGTATTGAGAGCTTATATGTACCATATCCAAAGAAAGATGTAATGATGTAAGGACCCAACCTATTAGGTTCAAACATTCATTTATGTTCATGATTTTGTTGATTCTTGAGATTCTCTCTCAAAACCAGATCACCAACCTCAAAATCTCTATGACATACCTTCTTGTTATAGATTTTTGAAATTCCTTTTTGATAAAATCTAGTGTGATTGAATGTGGCTTGTCTACATTCATCTAGTAGCTCAACTTCTTGGATGTGTAATATGTGATAGTCAAGTTATCTTTCACAAGACCTTTTAGGGAGACTCTAAGTGATGGTTTCTCAATCTCAATAGGTAAGAAAACTTCAGCCCCATAGAATATGGAAAAAGAAGTAGCTCCTACTAGTGCGCATATGATTTTTCTATAATCCCATATAGTAGGATTGAGTTTGAGAGGTCAATCTCTAGATGAATTACTAATGATTTTTTACAAGATCTTCATAATGGTCTTATTTGATGCTTTAGCTTGTCCATTTCCTTGAGGATAATACATGGATGACTAATATTTTTTGTTATTAAATCTATTACACAATTGTTTCAAATCCTTATTCTTGATGTTTCCTCCATTATCAATAATGATAGAGAATGGAATATTGTATTGATTTATGATACAGTCCAAGATAAACATAGACACTTGTTTTCCCGTAGTAGTAGAAAGAGGTACAACTTCAACCCACTTAGTGAAATACTCAGTGAATATGATGATGAATTTGTGTCCTTCTGATGAGTTGGGATGTATTTGACCTACTAGATCAAAGGCCCATTACTAAAAAGGCCAATGTGTGATAGAGGGAATGAGCTCCCTACCTGAAGCATGTATCAAGTTGTTGTGTATTTGACACTTCTTACAATATTTAGCATATCTAATGACATTCGTTTGAAAAGTAGACCACTATTAACCATCCCTAAGTAGCTTTCAGGCTAGCACAAGACCATAGAGTGAGACCCACATACACCCTCATGGAATTCAACAAACACATATTCAAATTATTCTCTCTCTAAACATATAAGAAGAATTCCATTTATACCTCTCCTAAATAAGTCATCATCAATGATAACTTATAATAAGAGACATTACAGATGAGTTGACATGTTTTTGTTATGAGTAAGTTTATTAGGGATGCTATGATCATGTAGGTAGGAATATATTTTAGCATAGCAAGAGAAATCATGACCAAAAATGGTGTAAATGACATGGTTATTAGGGGATTTATATGTAAAGAAACATAGATCTTCCACCAGGAATTCATATATAGACTCATGTTCTTGAAACTTTAGGATGGAAGTAACTATAGCCACAACTTTGTTCTCATCTCTAAAATTTTGTTGGAATGTCACAAAAGTGAAATAGTTTTTGAGATCATCAATCATATTTTGTACCTAGTATTAATTCCTCATCCTTGGTTTGATAATAATTAGTTTCCTAATTGATGAAAATTTGAGAATCCCCAAAGACATCCAATTCAGTTATCCTCCATTCAATAGTGAGTTTAATGTCATTTGTTAAAGCCTCATATTCAACAATATTATTACTGAAAGAAAGAAACTACTTGTATGCTTTAGGGATAGTATATCCTTAAGGCTTAATGAATATGACTGCAACACTTGAACCATGTTGTGTATAAGAACCATCAAAGAATGTTTTCCAAGCATGTTCAATCATGTGCATAATGGATGGATCAAGAAAATCAATATACATAGTCACATTGTCTTGTAGAGGAAAATAGGCTAACTGATCAACAATAGCTTGTCCCTTGATAGCCTTATGATTGGCATACTCAATGTCAAATTCTGACAATATCATCATGCATTTAGCTAATCAACTAGTAAGTGTAGCTTTAGTTAATAGGTATTTCCATTGATCAATTTTAGCCACAAGTTGTGTATATGCACATGCATATAGTGTCTATGTTTTTGAGATGCAACCACTACTACAAGGCAAGATTTTTCAATGTTATTATAGTTGATCTCATAAGCTAAAAATATTTTTCTACTATAGTAGATAGCTCTTTCATTTCCACTTTCATCTTGTTATGCTAGTAATGACCCCAAGGACATTATCGTAGTTGAAATATATAGAATGAGGGGTTTCCCAATAATAGGAAGCATCAAGAAAAGAGGATTAGCCAAATATTCCTTAATCTGATTCAATATTTTCTCACATTCTTTATTCCATGCACATGTAGCTCCTTTATGTGAATTCTTGTTGAATGATTTTGATCTGTCAACAATTTAAATGATTGCACTTTGTCAAGAAAACTCCTTATTTGAATGATGTTTCTAGGAGGTGGTATATCCATAATGGCTTGAAATTTTTCAAGATGCACTTCAATTCCCTTGGCAGATATGATGTAACCGATTAATTTCCCTGAAGTAACTCCATATGCATACTTCTTAGGATTAAGCCTAAGATTAAAATATTCTATGCAATCTAGAATCAACCCCAAGTATTAAAGATGTGTATTTATTTTCTTAGATTTATCCAAGGTATCATCCACATTATCTTCCATAGTTTTATGCACCATGTCATGAAATATTGTGGTCATAGCTTGTTGATATGTAGCTCTAGTAATCTTAATCTTAAATGTAATGTCATTCCAACATAAGGTTCCCCGTGCACATGTAAAGGCTATTTTATCTTGATCTTTAGGAGCCATCTTGATTTGGTTATATTAGGAGAATCCATCCATTAAAGAGTACATCTCATAGCTCATAGTCATGTCCACTACCAAGTCAATGTTAGGGAGTGGAAAATCATCCTCAAACTCAAATAGATTTATCATTTTTGGAGATAGGTACTATGTTGGAAATCCATTCAACATGATCTATAACTCATATAAATGTAGTGTTAAGCAACTTTTCTAGTTCTTCTTTGATCAATAGAGCTACATGAGGATGCATCTTTCTTAGTTTTTGCTTAACAAGTTTGATACCAGTAGTTGTTGACAATGTTGGTCTAATTACAAGTTGGTATATTGAGACAGGGAGTGGGGTGAATCATTATACCCTAAATAGTTTTAATTTTTCTACTTTTACCACACTATACACTAATCTATAGGTTAGTTCTAACTAAAACTTAACTAGTCAAGATTAAGCAAAAATAATGGAGGAAACCTTAGAAACACATAACAAAATATTTATCTCATGGAAACCCAACTTGGATAAAAATTATATTGTTTGATTTTATCCTCACAAAGCTTTCACTCTCCAAAATTACACCCATTCAAGAGCTTATCTATGTTAAAAGATTACAATGTCACTATTAGGTGTCACCCAGTTAAGGGATTTGCATAAGAACTATCAAAGTCTTATCCTATTAGGATTTTCCTTGTTAAAGGACTTCAGAAAGCAAGTTAATGTGTCACTATGTTAGGGGACTTAGTACAAATAACTTATTAGGGTCCACTCTTGATGGGATTTATTGGTGTAGAGATTAGTAAACAAAAGAGGAATGATATAATGACATAGGTACTACACTTAGCTTCAATAGATGACTTTACTTTTCCATTGGTATGTGCGCAACTATGCTCTTCCTTCTCTCATCTCTACAACTTTAGACATGATCACTTGCACGCTTGGCATTGATCTCTCTTCCAAATGATTACACTTGTGTTGTTCAGGCTCACTTCTTTTTTCTCAACACATTGTCTCCTTGGATGTGAATTCTCTCTATCACTCTTTCTCACTTTGAGATTACACTTAGATTGACTCTCTTGGCTCTCTGGCTAATCAATCAACAATCCCAACTTTTCTCTTTTAAATTTATTTCCTTTATAGTCTCTTCTTGTTAAACTTTGAAACCCTAATATGTGAAATCCAAATTTGAACTCTCAATCCTACTCCTATCTTGACTTTCTATTGTTTTTGTGTGTTGCTCTTATCAAATGTAATATGTTCATACAAGAGTCGTGGATGTCTTGTGTTCTCAATAACTTGCATTTCTAGAAAGAATTCAAAATTGTATTCTTTCAGCTATTTCTTGACATGACAACTTCATCACCATTAAGTGCAATGATGAATGCACTTCTACCTACTTTGTGACATGGCAGTCATAGGTATCTTACTTCATGCTTCCCTTGTTGACTCAACCAATCCATCCCATATGGACACTAGTCGTTATGAATCCCTTTCCTACTTGACGCCCTTATACATATTCTTACTTCACTTAGCATAATTCCATCTAAGTGGATATCCTTTGTCATTACCTCTTCTATGTGTGCACTTCACCTTTTTTTGAAAACTCTTGTAAATTAGAATCACACATACAAGGTAATTATTTATTTTTGGCCATGGCTCCATACTAGTCTTGGTTCCTTCTTATGACTTGACATCAATGACAAGATACTCATAATTGAATGCACTGGTCATTCCTTAAGCTTTGAGGCAATTATGCCAACAATCTCCCCCTTTGGCATTGATTGTAACACTTCAACATTTTCAGAACTTTGGTGCCTTTTCCTTTGCCTATTTCTTCTCTCAACACCTTCCCTTGAGATGACGCATCCACATTCTTTGACTAATCAGATTTATTTATCAGTTCACTTGACTTCGCTCATTTTTTATTCTTCTTTTGTTTCTCAACTTCTCTAAGATCTTGCCTCATTTTGCCTCTTTCTCTTCTTAGCTTCTTCCCCCTCTTCTTAACTTCCCTTTGTTTCTCTCTTCTTGGCTCCCCATTTATTTCTCTTCTTGTGCTCTTCTTAACTTCTCCCCCTTTTACAACAATACCAAATGTGCACATGCTTAACTCCAGGACTGCTCCCCTTATGGAGTAGTCCTTGTATTAATAAATCCACTATTTTATTTCACCACTTGCTGATCATAGATTGATGCCTTCCTAGCTACCTTAGCTCAAGATTGATAGGGGTAATACCCCTAACTTCTCTCTTACATACTCAAAGGTATCATTTTGAAGAGGTTTTGTGAATATATCAACTAATCATTCTTTGGTTCGTACATATTCCAACCTTACCTTCTTTGTCTTCAATTTCTCCCTAAGAAAATAGTACTTGGTTGATATATGTTGTGTATTTGACTGAATTACCAAGTTTTTGGATATGTTGATTGCACTAGTATTATCACAGTTGATAACCACTGGTTCATCCACCTTCTCTTGAATTCCTTCAAGTAGTTGTTTGATCTAAAAAACTTGACTATAGTTCATTGCAGCAATAACATACTCTATTTTTTCTGTTGACCACAATGCAATGTTATGCTTCTTGTTGGCCCATGCAACTAGTCTTCCTCTAAGAAAAAATGCACCACTAGTAGTGCTCTTTCTATCATCTATGTTCCCCATCCAATAAACATTATTAAAGACACCAAGCTCAAAGTTTCCCTTGCAAGGATACCATAGGCCATAATCTTTAATACCCTTTAGATATCTAAAGATTCATTTCAAAAATTCCATGTGTGACTCCTTTGGGTTGGAAGAAAATTTGGCCACTATTCCAACTATTTATTCTATGTTTGGTCTCTTATGAATAGCATACTTCAATTTACCAATCATTGATAAGAAAACTAAATAATTTACTCTAGGATTTCATCTTCTTTTGATAACTTACAACCGGTCACCATTAGGGTGCCCACTAATTTTGCTTCCTACATAACAAACATCTTTAGAATATCCTTCATGTATTTTATTTTCCCTATGATGATTCCTCCTTTCAGCTGGATGTGTTGATTGGTCATTTTGCACGACACTAATGCCAGAGATTCTCATGAATCTCTCTCTTGAGAATTTGATCAATGACCAACTCCAAGGTTCCAGATGGCTATTTTTCAACCTATTGGATAGCTCAATCAAAGATAAATGTGAATGTTCACAAGGAGGCCTTTGTTGGTATTTAACAATTTTGCACAACTTTAATAAAATGTAACCATAAAACTAATATATTTTCTATTTTATGATGAATGCAATTTCCAATCAATGCAACATTGAATTCCTATCTTGACCAAGTATTTGAAAAGAAAATAACAAAGATCGAGTGACAAGAGATTCAAAGAAAATTACTAAAAAGGAAATTCCCAATGGATATAAGCCAAAGCAACAACACATCTATGAATTAAATTATCAAAAGGACCTCGTAGGTGTGAGGCCTCACCCTAGCCCATAGCCCATCATAGCATATCATAGCAGTTTATTTGTATTTTAGATGCCTTATCATAGCATATCATAATAGTTTATTTGCATGTTAAATACTTTATATTTTGCATTACAGATACTTTATATTTTGAGACCTTGTTATATGTTGGACTATTTTGGACTGTTACTCAGACTATTGTTACTATGGGACATTTTATTTTATGGTAATCATTATGATGTTAGAACTTATTTATGATGCTTGATGATTAGTTACATTCATGTACATGGTTGGTTATTTTATCAATGAGTAGGAAGTTATATTTGAATATAAAAGTTAGATGTATATATGTATGTATATATGTATGTATGTATGTATGTATGTATGTATGAAAATCATGAAATGTGCAAAAGAGTTATGTCATGTTTAGTTCTATAATGGTAGTATTATTTATGCACTATGGTTAGAAATAGAAAAATGTTATTCAATTGAGAAATGCCTTATGTTTTGATTCAATTATGAATATAGAACTTATTGAGGATTTATATATGCATATGTTTTATTTATCTTGAACTATTGATATGTGGTTTGAGTGTGCAGGAAATATCTATGGTAAAATGGAGAACCAAGACTATACCCTTGTATTAATTGAGATTGCCAAGGTTAGATCTAATGAAGAGATCTTAACCTCGTTGTTAAGTATTTTACTTTGTGAACATAATGTGAATGGATATCTTAGATTAGATTTATTTTTGTGAAAATTGATTTGCCACTCGTAATGTTATATGTGTATTTATAGTGTCGCTTGACATTTGTGTTGTTATGTGTTTAGTGGCAAATCAAGTTGAGTCATTGGCAAAAGACACCCAACCTTATTCCTAACCAGTTAGAAATGTTTAAGTTTTCATCCCCTTGCATAAAATATCTTATGAAGGTTTTTTATTCGATTAAATTTCGGATTCCAAGTTTAGGGTAACTTTAGAGGGCTTTGTTTGAGTCTTAGAGTGTTCTTTTAGTGAAATTAAGTTACCTACATGTTAGTACTATATGTTAGGGCTTTAATTTTGGCTTTACTAGAGTTAAAACCTCTTTTCTAACACTTGTAAAATCCCATTTCTTAAGTATTGCGAAAATGGAAGAAGTCTTACCCAAAGTTCCCACCTTATCTTCAATGAGTTGATAATTCCAACAAAATAGTGAATCTTAGGTGGAGTTAAAGTGTTTGTTCTCTTTCATGATGGAGGAAAATTAGGAAAGTTCTTCTTTTAGAGGGAAATTGGAAAATAGATGGGACATTCACCCACTCTTTAGTTTTAGAGATTTTTGGTTTGAAGATTGGATCAAGGGAGGATAGGGGACTCTTCTCAAATCGGGTCATTTACAATAGCTTGGAGAAAGGTTGGAGCTTTTGCCATATTTTGGAAATTATGTTTTGTATTATTTTTTTGAATATAAAATGTGTAAATTTTCTACAGATGCATATGTGTGTTGATCATTGTTCCTATTGTATTGTTGGGTGTGGATAAATTTCTATTGCCTTATTTTTATTTGGTTTTGCAAGTATGATGTTAAGGGTGTGGAAGGACATTACTCACCCTTAGGAGAGAAGAAGTGGCCTTTAGGGTGAAGGGGTTAGTTGGGTCCAATCCCTGAGTGCAGAGTCTCTTCCTTGGAAGGAAGAAGGATAAGCATGTAGTATGGGATGCATGTGCCAGTACTTTGTTATGCACTTTGGGGGTGATAAAGGGAGAAAGTTGTGTGAGAGTTGGTATTTATTTTTTATGCCTTGTGAAAGAAAATTTTGGTTTTTTGTACTTGGCTTCTCCTCGGGGTTTTAGGCACACCTTCACCCATTCTATTGGTTTGTCTTGTAACCTACTGTGTAAGCTCAAAAAAGGGTGTTAAATGTTGAATCTTGTTTTGTTGATTTATATGTGTATGCTTGATTGTTACTTGGTTGGTCTTGGTTCTCCAAGCTCGGTGGGTGGTCTCTTAGAGATCTAGGCTGGGAGGTTAGCTCTCCATGGTTTATAGGGTTGTTTTGTACAAGTTTTCTAAATGGATATGTGTTGAAGAAAAGCTTGGAAGATTTTCTCTTTCTGTTGAATATTTGAAGATGATTTATTTATGCACTTTTGCAAAAGGTATGTAATGTAAAATATAAAGTATTTAACATGCAAATAAACTATTATGATATGCTATGATAAAGCATCTAAAATGCAAATAAATTGCTATGATATGCTATGATGGGCTAGGGTGAGGCCTCACACCTACTAGGTCCTTTTGATAATTTAATTCATAGATGTGTTGTTGCTTTGGCTTATATCCATTGGGAATTTTCTCTTTCTGTTGAAGATTTGAAGATGATTTATTTATGCACTTTTACAAAAGTTATGTAATGTAAAATATCAGAAGTAGATCTTCATGTAATTTGTAAAATTGATGTAATGTTCCATTTATGATTGTAATATTTGAAAGAAAAATTTTAATATTGTGAATATATATTCTGTTTAAAATATTTATTGAAATTGTTTCCAGATAATAAAATTGAATGTTATTATTGTATGGGTGTGTGTTGTGTCTTGTTCAAGAAAAGTTTGGGCATGACAGTAGGAAACCAATGAAATTGGGAGTAGTGCTTCATCAACTCCACTGACGTAATTGTCAATGTGAACTTTAATGAAAATTGAAAGATTTTTTATAATTCATCAAATCATGTGGCCACAAAAAGTGCACATGCACAAGATAAAATTCTATACAAGAAAAATAATGATCCTTTCTCCAATTCATCACAACAACAGAATTTGTTAACATAAGGCAAACACCATAATTAAAATATTGCACTATTATCACAATATAATAAAACCATTAACTCCATTATCATTCATAAACATGAATTCACAAAAAATAACACACTCCGACAAGATTTACTACACTTAGAATGAGAGCACCAATAGTATTTATTATTGCATTAAAATATTGGCCTCGAGTACACATTACATCCATGTATTTATAAGAAACCCTCTCCTATTTATGTGTTAGAAGTGAGATCTCTTCTAATGAAAACACTATGCTAAAAACTAATAAAATAAAGCTAATTATATACAAACTGACTCTCTAAATGGTGTTAAGTAGGTCTCCACCCTTGTTTATATCAATTAATGTGTGCATGAGCCTTTAAATGACTTAAAATAATAAAAGGAGAAAAACTAAGAAGAGAGAAAACATAAGATAATTTGTGAGTCATTAGGATTTCTAACAATGCAAGGTTGGCCTACTCTAGGTGTTTCTAGGAGTTGAACTATCGTCAAAATGTGTTTCTAATGCATGGAATGCTCAAAAAATAGCAATTGATAGTTAACTGTCGACGCATTGCTTTATCTTCCAAAAATTTTGGCGCACCTATTGATTTGGTGCAGCTTGTGGAAAACACACCTTTTAAAAAGTGCACCTTTGGGTGACATGACCAAAATTGATAGAATTATGTTAAATATCAAAATTCAATTTCCAGCATCTAGGTTTTCTTCCCTCTGGACCAAAATGATTTTCAGATGTGTTATTCCGAACTTTTGTATTATGGTTGTGATTTCCTAAGTTTTTGGAAAATCCAAGGACTCATACTTATTATGCACCACTTCACGGTAATTACTAATCTCCAACCTAGTATCCACAAAATCTTCCAACGTGGAATCTAACTTAAGTAGTGCTTCTTCTGTTTTGAAGATTTGTTTAATATCATCTTTGAAGGAAGTTGCCTCAAAAAATGTTGTGAACTAGTGTACTACTATTTCTATTGAAGAAAATTGAGTTCTTGACTGATCCCCAAAAATCTTTAGGTTGGCGGTATTATAGTACTTATTCGCTTCCAAAAATTGCCTTTGAGCTTTATTTGTTATTTCTTGAATATCCTCATACAAACCTACCATAACTCTATTTCCAACTGATACCTTCTCTATCCAATCATCTTATTTTACCTAATTCATGTGTCATATATATACCTCTATTAGCGTTTGATACCTTTGTACTTTGATAGTCTTCAATGCTTCCAAATTGTTGGCCCATGTATGTACTTCATCCATCAGCAAAAAATCTTAGTTTATTACTATAACCTATTTGTCAGCATTATTCTAGATGTTGTGTAGAAGGTTAAAATTACCCTCAATTATTTGTACCTCTCTATCTTCAAAATTGTGATGCCACCTTTTGCAAGCATCCAAAAATGAATCACTTTCCTCCACAAATTGTCCTCGCTCTTTCTTCTCTAGAGCACCCCCTAGAGCAACCTCTAGATGGTCAAGGTCAATCAAGCCTACCATTTCATCTACATATCCCCTTAGTAGCTCATTTTTCTTTCTTGGTACCAAAATCTTTGACTCACCCTGATCCAAGTGTGTAAATACTTGCTTGAGCTCTGTGGTGATTAGAACCTTTGTTGCATCAACTATGGGCCTTCTAAGCACTATCTCCTTCATCTGATAATATTTTGGAGACACTTCCTTAGTATCATCATAGGGAGGTGGGATGGCAATGTGTGCCAACAAATCTTCATTCTAGTTCTTCATAGTAAAAGCTAGTGTCTTAGCATCAATTTTGATAGGTTCTAATACCTTGACTACTTTTATCAACTCTATCATACCCTCCTCTTCTATATACTTTGTATATCTCTTTTGTCAAGTTAAAATCTCCTTTTTCAACCATGCCAAAGCAGTTCCCATTGGGGACATTTACTGAGCAGATGATGTAGTATTTGAAGTTGGCCCTTTCCCTTTATCACTCATTCTGGAGTCTTCTCTTGTCACGAGAGGATTACCGATTCATCTTTCTTTTTTTCTTGTGTCGAGAACCTAATCTCTACTCTAGGAGGAACCTATTCTCCTTCTTTGACAATTTTTCCTTCTTCTCATACTTCATCTATGTGTAACTAGACATACTCACCGTCTTCCATGGTCTGACTTTTTGGCTATGTTACTGGAGGAGGTATAGCAACTGCTTTTTTTTCTTGCTAAGGAGGAGGTATAGATGGAATGTCTTGTAATGGTGGGGGAGGTATATAAAGTTTCTAGTTAGGTAAGGGAGACAATTGGTCCCAATCCTCTCTTAGTGACTCATTCAGAGGGGTATCATGTATCTTTTTCCCTACTATTTCTATGCTTATTGGCATGAAGTCAAAGTCTAAAATGTCAAAGACATTAGTCCCTTCTCCCCCCATCTCTTTAATCCATCTTTCCTATTCTTGATCTAAGGCTTCTATCTAAATTGGTTGTTCTGGGATGGAAGATGGTGTCTGGGTTAAACTCTTCTTTCCTATTTCATGGCTCTTCCTGACTAGGTTCTCCTATTGAGTGTGATATACTCAATTTATGCCCCTTCTTCCTCATTTTGAACCTTGGGTATGGTCTATGGAACCTAAGGGGATGGAGTACTCTTCTTCTTCAACTTCCTCATTTTCTCTCCCACCATTGTCATCTTAGTTCAAGCTCCCTTTGGTACTGACAGGGTGGCTCTGCTAAAGTTGTTGTGGCTTCTTCTTTCTCAGGTTCAACCTCTTCTTGTTGAGTTGGGTGTGTCTAAGCTTGTTCTTGTTGGGATTCTTCCTGTTGGGTTCTTCCTTGAGTAATGTTTTCCCTCTTTTTATTATTTACCCTTTCATTCTAGAAGTACTCCACCTCCCACTCATGTTGATGTAGTGTCTCAGGTCTTATAGCTGACTTCGCGAGATATGTAGGAATTGTAACCTTCATTCCTTTTCCCTTCTTTGGTTAGTTGGTGGCTTGCAAAGTTAGAGCTTGGGGAACTAGATCCAAGTGGAATGGTTTTGTGACCCACTCCCTAGTCAATTATATAACATGGCAGGCCCTATGATGGATGTCATCATTCTGCTCTTGATAGATTTTTGTGTTCATAATGGGTTGCTCATAGATCTTGTCACTATTGTATAATGGGTCCACCACATTAGCAGTATCCTTGTTCCATGCCTTAAGGGATATCTCCAAATTAAGTACCTTTTTTGCTAGATGTAGACATATTCTACAATAGTCTCTAAACTAGACATCATAGTTATCTACACAATTCATCCAATGATCTTCATTTGTCATCTCTATTGCAAACTTTTTCCCTACAAGGTGTTGTACCATCCCAATATTGTCAAAGTAGGGGTGAGGTGATGTATAATCTTCTAAGGGGTATTGATCCCATTCAAAGTCAAAATTGGCCATATCTTCTTCTTTTTTGACCTGGAAGGCCCCAATGGTGATAAGCTAGACCCATGTCTTCTTATGCTATTTTTGCACCCTATCATAAGTTGAAGCCATTTTCCTTGCTATCTCCAATAGTAACAATTTGTCTAATGGATAACAAGGGGTCTTTTTTTGGCACAAAAGGGTACCATCTACTTAGATATAACTAAATGTGTTAAACTAAATGAAATAAGCTCCTATTTGTGATATTCGAGCTACCACTTCTAGTGACATTCTCTTAGCATAGTCTCCTTTGATAAATCGATTAATAGAAAAGATGAATCCTTCATTAATCAATTTGTATTTGGGGCTTGTAAAAGGAAACTTTTTTTCACAAGTTGGGGGTAGACAATGTATGGTCATGTGTTCGCATCTTGTATATACTCTCTCTTAACCAAACTTGGATAATCTATTGGTCTTGCGGCTAGGAGGTATACGACATAGGAGGTCATGTAGAATTGTGGATAATTCTTCACTAAGATGAATTGCTCATTGAAGTTGTCACTAAGGATTGTAGCCAATCAATTGGTATCTTACCCATCCTGATGGTTTCTATAACATTTACCATCTAGGTCTCTAGCTGATTTTCTACTGCGAGGCCCATGGCTCTATTCAAAAGGACTATAGAGTAGCCAATATCATCGATCATGTATCCTTGAGTCATATTAACCTTCCCACCTCTTTGTTTCAATGGTAATCTAGTGATGAGGTACTTCCTTTGTACCAATTCCCTTGCCTCTGATTCATTCTCCCTATACCATCAGTCTTCCATGTCATAAGTAATCTGCAAATATTGATCCACCCTTGGTAGATCGTTCACTAGCCCACTGTTGATTAATGCTAGCACCATTTCTGATCATTCTTCTATAATGTTTTGTAATGTAAAATATTATGTTATGTGTTGTCATCAATTCCAAAGGGGGAGATTTTTATCCCCAATTGATAATGTAATTGATAGTGGGAGATTGTTAGCCGATAATGCTATGAATGTATGTAAAAGATCCATATTAGTTGTTATATTGTCATTGATGTCAAAGTCTTAGTTGGCTAGACTTTATGCTAACTCAGTAAGGTACCTTGTCATTAGATTGATGAAGAGGATTTGAAGAAAGTATGATGAAGACAGAAATGATATGTAAGGTATTCAATGGGTACTTGAATGAGATGGACAATGATAATGTATTATTGGTTTGATTATTTTACAATCATGTATTATTGAGAAGTATTGAAGAACACAAGCTTAACTGAGTCACAAGTTTAATGAATGGAGATTGTATTCACCAAGTGACTACAATACTGCCTGAGTGATTGATAAAGGAAGAAGGAAAATACAGTGTTTTCCAAGTGAGTCAATCTAAATTGAGTGTTATGTTGCCTGAGTAAATATTATGTTTACTGGGTGAAAAATGGATGAACAAGTTTGGAAAAGTGGAATTTGAGGCTGACTTTTGATAGAAATTTGGAAATTTTGAGAAGGTCTAAGGCATGAGTCAAAGTTTGTTGTGTGATATATGGTTGAGAAAATTTAGGAAGGATGTGATGATGGAAATTTAATATAGATAAGGATGGACACAAAGTTCTATGCAAGTTTTATTTTCTATGTGTCTAAATTCATTGTATGAAGGAATTTTGTTATAACCCTAAGATCAATGATGGTGATTTAATAGAAAAATATGGAACAATCTAGAAGCATTGAGAAAAATATTTAAGGAGGAGACCAAGACAGTTTTAGGTTGTTGATTTTATTGTGATGTTGATCAAGAGTTGATGAAGCTGAAAGAGATCTGATTGAAAGTTGTGAATGTGAAGTTATTGAATGACAAGGAGCAAAGAGTTGAGCTAAGTGAACCGAACAAAGCAGAGAAAGGATAAAGAACATAATTGGTGAAAGAGAGAATCAGTCGAGTGAGCCAAAGACAGTGAATAAGCCTACACAGATATATGAACAAGCAAAGGTAGTTTCTATTCTAACATATCAAATGTTTATATTGTCACCTTTTAACCATTGTAGGAAAAAAAGATCAGAAGTACTAAGTGGACCTAACAAGTCTATGAAATCCTATATTGTAACATTGATTAGTGGTGTTTGTATATCCTTTAAATTAGGCCACTCTTTTTAGTTAAGGATGGGGAGTGATAAGGTCTAGATGATCTTTCGGTGAAATCCTCTAACAAGGTCACTTTAACAAAGTGTATATAACCTTTAACAAGGTATTCTCCTAGAAAAAGATCACTTCATAAGACTGACAATTTTGGGTTGTCATTCCTAGGTGGTTTTTCCCTTGACAAAGTTTCCACATCAAATATTGGTGTTAATTGTGTGAATGTTATTTGTGTTGCAAGTTGTTCTATATATTTTTATAATTTACTGAAACTTAGTAATAACTAAGATATCACTAGGTAATAACTATAAATTTACTATCAGTCGATAATGCAAAGAACAATTTGATAACAATTTACAAAGAATTGAATGAATGGGTTAAGTATTAAGTTGAAAGACGACACTGAATAGTTGAGGTTATTATTTTTTATGTTTATGATTCTTTGATGGTGATGAAATGTTTGAAAGGGACTATGAGATAATTGGTCATAACTAATTCACCCTGCCCCCCTCCTTAGTTATATAAAAATTCATATTAATTTTTTTTTTTTTAATTTAATATTTCATTATTAATCTATTTTGTGTACAATATTAGTTGTTACATGCATCTACTATTTTTACAAGCATAATCACTAACAACTAGTGATATACTCTCTCTCTCTCTCTCTCTCTCTCTCTCTCTCTCTCTCTCTCTATGTAATAAATTCCCAAATTTCCTAGTAAAAAAATCATTACAAATGATGATTGTTGTCTAAACTCTACAGATAGAGCTACAAATAGATTAAATCTCCAGTTATCACCATTACTATGAAGTCCCAACATTTTTGAAAGAAACATGTTAGAAACCCATCTGACCTTGGAGATTTCTCTGGATTCATTTGCTTGAGGCCCACACTTACTTCCTCAATGGTAAATTTTCCTAGCAATGTCTTAATTTGTTCTTTGGATATATGCTTTGGGATGTTCATAATGATGCTTTCTTGCACCCGTAGGTTCTAGTTATAGATCATTACTATTAAAGATTTATTCAAAGTACTTTATTGCCTCTTTTGTAATATCATTTGGGTCCTCCATTTTTTCTCAATCCTTATTTTGAGACGAAGTGATTCTATTAGCTATTCTACATTGTTTTATATTGTTGTGAAAGAATTTTGTGTCTCCTATATTTATCCATGTATCTCTTGATTTTTGTCTCCAAAAAAGTTCCTCTTTGGTTAAGATGTCTTTATAATCCTTCATTAGGGAACTTCTCTCTTTCATATAAGGCTAAATCCATCCCTTTCTCTATAACCTCCTTGTTTAGATTCTCTAATTTGTCCTTGTTTTCGAAGATATTCTCAAAGTGTTCAAAATTTCATACCTTAAGCCTTTGTTTAATAATTTTAAGTTAATTAACCACTTGATAAAGTTTAGACCCAGATAACACGATTTCATTCCACCATTTTTCTATCATCTTTAGAAAGCCCTCATCCTTAAAACACATTTGTTCAAATTTAAAAGGATAAATTCTAGCTTTTTATCCTTTATGATGTGTAATTCAATTGGGTACGGATCTGAACCTGAGATGGGTTTCACTTATCTTTCCAAAGTAAAGGGTAGTTCTTCCATATCCCCATTTAAAAGAAATCCATCCACATTCTTCACAATAAAGCTAAATCCTTTTCTCCTATTATTCCAAGTGTAGCTATCTCTGGCAGTGACAATATCTATTAGTTCATTTATGTTAATCCATTCATTAAAATATATTGTTGCTTTAAGGAGTTTCAAAGTTCTGCCCCATTTTATGATGCCTTAGTTATAGTATTTAAATCCCCTCTTCTAATTGAATTCTCTCCTTTATAAATAAATAATTTTTCTTCAATCTCTTTCCAAACTCTGATTTTCTCCATATTTTGAACAAGACCACATACATTAAAAATCATGAAGCTCAACTTCATTTGGGAGCATATTACTAAGCCACAACTATAATTTCCATGATCTTCTAAAGATGTTATAGTCAAAAACCTCGAGTGCCATATGAAAGCTAAGCCTCATGCACCCTAGTTGGAGATCCCCATATCTCCCTAAATCCTAGCTTCTTTTTTAAACACTCTAGATCATTCATGTCTAGCTTCATATCTTGTAATATAATGAGTTCTATTTTTGCTTTTTATGTGCAACATCTTAAGACTTGCTTCTTGTTAGGGGCATTTAAACCCCTAACATTCCAAGTTAGGACATTCATGGTGACTTGGGAAGGATCTTCCCTTTCCTTACATTAAAGATGTTATTTGGATTGACCATGAGAATATCCATCCCTCATTCTCAGTTCATGTAGGATTTTCTCTCCCTCTTCTTCTTCTTTTTGGCACAATTAGGGTTATTATTGCTTGACTGAGTCATGGTCATCCCCATCCATTCCTAATTATTTAGCTCCTGATCTTCTAGTTCTACTAGCAGTTATTCCACTTCCGATTTCTCCATTGGATAGTCATCTTTTAGAATTACCTTGATCAATAATTCTTTCTGTCTCACTAGTTCTTCCTCATCACAAATCTCAACCGAAAATTCATTCATTAGTTCAGTAATTACAAACTTGCATAAATGCTAAAAAATGATCATAATCTCTTCCTCCACTCTAGTTTGGCTATTAGGTTCCTCATTTGAAGGGATTAATGGACATAATGTTTCTTCTTGGATATTGTTGTGATGTGCAACCTAATCAAACCTAGATATTTATTTGGCTTGGTTTCCCCCCAAATTATTTCTAGGGGGTTTGGAGGCAATGCCCCCAAAATGGGATCAAGGGGTAGTGCCCCAGGTGTGTTCCATGTCGCAATACAGGGTGGGGTCTGTATTACCCCAAAATTGGCTAATTGCCATGATACCAATTCTGGTCTATTTCTGACCAATCCTAAAGTCCTATTCCATTAGGGAAATTCTTATTTGGCTACTCGCTACTTGACTTAATTATCAGATGCAGAAAACCCTAATCTGCATTCATCATGCTTATTATTTAATTCCTATAGTATTTACTCATATTATTCACATTAAACCTATTGATTAATATTTAATTTAATTACTAAGTATTTATACTTTAATTAAATTAAATTATATCCTAAGGCTAATGTACTATGGAATTAAATTTATTTAATTTAATAAATGTGCCTATTTTAATTAATTAAATGAAATTATTTAATTAAATGGAGAACTTACTTCTAATTAATTAAACAAAGTTATTTAATTAAATGGGAAGCCATTCCTAATTAATTAAGTGAAGTTATTTATTTAAATGAAGTTATTTAATTAAATAAGAAAAGTGTCTCTAATTAATTAAATAAAATTATTTAATTAAATAGAAAAGGTAATTATGAGAGCATATCTCATTTTATTAAATTAAATATCTCACCAAAATCTCTCTTCAATTCAAAAAAGAAAATTCTCAATTCACTGTTGATCAAAAAGGAATTAAATCGGTTAACTCCTTATTCTACTCAAATTAAATCAGTTAACTCCTTATTCTACTCAAATTAAATCAGTTAACTCCTTATTCTACTCAAATTAAATCAGTTAACTCCCTCTAATTTGGGAATCTTCCTTTATGACTGAACTTCATCTTTAATCTCGACCATTGATTGAAATCAATCTCAACTGTTGATGGATTCCAGATAAGTCTATTTAAGAGACCTTCATCTCTTCATTTGAAAGAGAGGTTGAATGAGAATTTGCATCGAATTGCTGCTGGATTGTGCATTCATTTGAGCTCATTACTTTCATAGGATATTCATTTTCTAGTTTAATCTCATTTAGCATAATATGCATACATTTTAGCTTAATCTTCTTTTACATGTTCTTAGATTCAATGTGCATACTCCATTCTAGATTAATCTGCATTCTCATATAGATTAGTCACATTTTCTTTTAAATCCTTCGTTCGTAGAGGGTCTGGTTGCTTAACACCTCAAAGCTGAGGATATCTAACAAGCAATTCCCTTTAGATAGAAGGCAACAGGTCACTTTGCCGGCTGATTTTTGGATGAACAATCCAATGTTCATTCCCGAATGAATCCGCAAATAAGGACCATGTTGAAGTGTGTGTGTTAGCATAGGCCGCATTTTCACATATACATTTCTGGCGCCCACCGTGGGGCTTGAGAAAATCAAATTTTTTGGCCTCTTTCTGCATTTTTTTTAATCATTTTCGTGTCTCTGTTTGTACTGTTTCGTATAGATTTGAGAATCTTCGCGCGAGACTGTTCATTTTCGTGCGAGGATCCAGAATCTTTGTGCAAAGATTCTTTGCGCATCATGCAAGAAAGTGCCTAAGCACACGAAACTTCACGTGGCACTTATTTCTTTGCGCGGGTCGTATTAGAACTTCACGTGGGTCGAAAAACTTCTTCGCGTGGACTGTCAGGAATTTTGTGCAAGACTCTGCTGACAGAGGCTATTTTTGCATTGATTTTTGTGTTTTTTGGTTTTACTACTAACTGCTCACTATTTCTAGTTTTGCTGTGTTTTCTGATTTTTTTGGAATAGCATAACAACAGTTTGCGGGACAATTGGAAAAGCGTGATAAAGTTGTTAAAAATAGGTAAAACATCTACTAAGCGCGTTGCAAGGATTACCAGGTAATTCTCTTAGACTGATAAAACTTCATTTGGACCTAAAACAAACATCTCTCATGTCAAGCTTGTGTGTGTTTCCTTCCATGTTCTCATTTTACAACACATGCATAATTTGATACTAGGTTGTGATCTCCATTAGTTTTCATCTAGCAGGCTTAGTTACTAGTGATAGATCTAATTAGCTATCTTGGGTTATTGGACTCGCTAATCTGTCAGCCCCTTGTTTCACCATGTGGTTGCAAGATCAGCACCATGTTAAAGGGCAGGGGTCTACAGGAAAGAAGCGTTAAATGCTCCACTAGGCAACCCTTTTGTGCTTTCTAGAACTCACTAGTTTCTGAGTTGTTGACTCGTGTTGGCTTGTGTGAGGGGTTAAATGTTCCACATCTTTGGACTCACCTCACATTAGTTAAAGCATTAAGTGTACCACCTTGTGCTCTTTGATTGCTTTTGGATAGATTTGCTTTCGAGAATTAACATCTGTATACACATAGTAATTAGACCCATGAACACTATTCGTGGATCTTGACAGAGTGGGTTCCTAGTGAAGCTCCTCTCTACGACGGATTCCTTGTAGGTGGGGAGGATACTTTGAGCATCTTGCAGATAGATGAATCTTCAACTTGTTAATTGAGGTATCATTTCTCCAGAGAGGTTGATAGATCACTGGGAGTTGATATCATAGATCTTTAAGAGATACTCTTAGTTTAGTGTGTCAGATTAATCTGTCTATTTTGATTGGGCTAAAAGTGAAAAGGTGTCAAAACCTTGAATCTAGAAGCTAAGTCCCCTTGTGGTACACTATTGTGAGTCGGTCACTTTTAGAGAGGGTTAACCGTAGCAGACAATCCCTCTACAAGGAAAACTGCATGGATGAAACCTCAAGCGGTAATAGCTATTTTTGACGTGGTAGTGACAACCGCTATATAAATGTCCTTGTGGAAGAAATCTCCACGGGTGTGGTTCATTATGGGTTGTCAGATCTCCCTAGTAGCTCTTGAAGATTAAGTTCTCAGACTATGTTGAAACCTTGATGTGTCGGGATCGGAGGTCATCCCTGTGAGTCATAAAAGTTGCAGAGTCAAAACATTACTAAAAACCTTAGAGAGGCCCACTTTTATTTTCTAGGGATGTGTGCAATGATTGCAAAACTCTTTGAAAACATACACAAATAGCTCTCCTAGGGATTAGCACAAACTAAGTCACTTGATTGTTCATGCGCAAGGTTGCTTTTGCCCTTGCTCATTGTTTTCAAACATGCTTGAAATCACCTGCTTGCTATTCTACATACCTGTTTATCTGCCTGGTTACTGAAACGATCAAAATTTGTCAAAATTAGTTGTTTTTTGTAAAATTGGTCTTCCTTCTCACGCGAAAGCATTTGGGTCTCACGCAAAATCATCTGGTCCTCACGTGAAATCATTTTGTTCTTGCGCAAAATTAAACTATTGTCATGAGTCTTCGTGTGGCCCTATGAACTTCTTCGTGCGAAATTAAACTACTGTCATTGACCTTCATGCGAGCCAGAAAACTTCTTCGCGCGGCCTATAAAGGTTTCTCGCACTAGATCTTGTGTCAGCATTACCAATTTGGGTCTACTTTATCTGTTTGCACTCTAGACGTTGTCCTTTTCTACGTTCGTTTATCACTCTTTGTCTGCAAACAGTTTTGAAACAGCGACACTTCGCTTAACTAGTCTTGCACCTTGACTAGTCTCATCTCATAAGTAATTTTTGGTCCTTGTCTTAATGATTGTCATACTTTGTTTCGCATTGGTCATAATCTCTAAATGTTCTAGCCTTTAAATCAGACCATTTGTGCCTTAGTGAACAGCATTCTTTCTATTATCTTGTCCTTTTTGAAACTCAGTCTTAGTGTAGTCCTTGTCCAGGTTCTAGCTTCTTGTCCTTGTCTATGACTGTCGCAACCAGAAGTGGCAACGTGTTTTATCCCTCTAACCTTAGACATGGTCGTGCTAGGGGTCATAATCGTGGCAGAGGTCACTTACCTTTCGTTACGCAATCTGTATCCAGTTCGGCTAGTGAGGCATCTTCGCGATCTCCCTCATCTGCCAGGTCATCTCAAGTTCAGCAAAAAATTTCCATAAATGTGTAACAAATTAGGAATCCTTTTTACCAAGAGGATACTGAGACAGGTAGAAGTCCTGTATTACCAAACACGATGTATGATCCTTTCTCCAGAGAACCTTTTGAAACATAACATACGAAAACTGAACACGTTCCTATAATGACTAATTGTGAACCTAAACATGGTAGTCATAGTCAACATCAAGAACCACCTACGAATGACAAAGAGAAAGAAAAAGACTATGACACTGATGAGGAACAGGAAGAAGTAGAAATCCTCCCTAAACACATAGCAAAATGTCGAAGGGACAAAAACTTTCAGAAGGTCATGGGAATCCTAATCAATGAAGAGAAAGAAAAATACTTTCTCAAACTTTCCCAAGAGGGAGCAAATTTACCTTCTCATTTCAATGTAGAAACTATTATCAAAAATGAAGAAGAAACTGAGACCTCTAAACTCCAAAAACAATTGAAAATTATGCAAGACCAATTGGCTCAGATTATGCATGAGAAAGAGAAACTCACAAAGACATACACATTGGACACTCTTTGTTCATTTTCATTTGACAAAAGCATAAACATGCTGCCTTTCCCATGAGACGTAGAGCTACCCAAATATGATAAATACTTTGGTACTACTGATCCCCAAGATCACTTGCGGGAATTTGGTGCTTTGTCTATGGAGTTTATACACGATCAAACCTACCTCGTGCATTTATTCCCTAGAAGCCTAGGTGGTCAGGCTTTGGAGTGGTTCTCACATTTACCTCCTGGTATCAAAATGTTAGACAAAATTGCCAATCTCTTTGTTCAGCAATATTCTCATAACATTCAACATCCTGTCAATATTCGAGATCTATGCAACCTTAAACTCAAAGTTGGTGAGCATTTTCTCACATTCCTCCAATGGCGGAGACAACTGTACACTAAGTATTCTCGCAAAATTCTGGAAACGGAGAAGCTTGACATTTTCACTGATAACCTCCTACCTAATTTCGGATACAGAATCCAACTTCAAGGTCCACATACCTTTGAAGACATGATTACACAGGCTATTTGTATCAAAGAATTTATGGTCAAGAAAGGTGAACTCACTCTTCAAAGAGACACAAAACAAGGTTCCACTTCCAACGGGGATAAAACCAAACATGTCAACAAGAACCGAGAAATTGTACATGATGGAGTTGTTGACAATGTCACACCCAAACCTGCTAAAGTGGCATTTAATCTCACAGACTGCCTCAAAGTGGCCAAAAATGTTGAGAAACCTCCCCTTGACAATAAGACATCTGGGAACAAACTGAGAAACTCATGGACAACATGCCCCAAGAGAGAGTATACACCTTTGGGAGAACCTTTGGATGTGGTTTACAAGACATTGCTACAACATAAGCTTATTTCACTAATGGATAACCCTCATCCTTATGATCCACAACCACGTCCACCATGGTGAAATGAGACCTCATTTTGTAAGTATCACCAAAACAAGGTACACAAAACCAACAACTGTATAAACTTGCATCATAAAGTTTAGGACATGATTGATGTTGGTGATCTTGTGGTAGATGGGCATAATAAAAACACAGACCACAAGGCGTTCAAAGAACCTTTCCTGGCTTATGAAAAAGGAGAGACTTCGAAGCCAGATTCCTACAACAAGGTCAACTATACCTATTCCAATGATGACAATGTCATTCATATGGTTGAACTTGTGGATTCTGAATATTGCAACATTAGTACCATTAAGGGCAAGCAAGATAATGAAAAACCCAAGACACCATTTGTCTTGAGGGGCCCTACTTCCAATGCAATAGATAATGCGCCTTCGCAACACTGTGCTAATGTTGTCACTCATTCTCATGCCAAGTTGGTGCTCAAAGGCCCTGCACCTCCTACTTCAAATCTTGAACAACACAAAGACAAAGCCCTTGCTGGCCCATCCAGTAAAGGTGCAAAACCCATAATGAACTTGACCGCAACCAGTTATAGTGCTCTTGATTAGCTAAAATGAACTAATGCTCAAATTTCTATCTTTGAGCTACTTAAAATATCGCCTGCTCACAGGCATATTCTGGATAAAGCCCTCGCTGAGGCAAATGCTCATCAAGATCTTGATCTTGAGTGATTTCAATCCATGGTAGGTCACCTAACCTCACCTTATCTTATGACTTTTTTTGAAGAAGATGACAACTCGCTGAATCACCCACACAATCAGCCTCTACACATTGAGGTTATGATCCACCAGACACGTGTTCGTCAGGTACTCATTGATAATGGTGCTGGCCTAAATACTGTCTCTGCTACTCTTCTTAGACAATTGAATTATTCTAAGGACTCTATTGATCCTCGACGAAAGATCACTATTAAAGCGTATGATGAAGTGGAACGAAAGTCTCTAGGTCTTGTGGTTTTACCAATTCACGTCGGTCCTGTCGAAAGGGATGTCACCTATCACGTGCTTGACATTCCCTTGGCCTACACCATTTTGTTAGGACAGCCATGGATACATGAGATGTGCGTTGTGCCATCCACATACCACCAATGCATCAAGTTCCCATTTCATGGCTCTAAAGTTACTATTCTTGCCACCACTAGCTACACCTGCAATATGCTCAAAGCTGCTAAAACTTTCATCCCTGCTAATCATGAGTCCACGGATTATCACAAAAATAAGCTGAAACAAATTCAGCAATCATTCAAACTAAAAGAAACTGGCATGGGAGAGTATCACATTGAACCAGTGCTATCATTGACATCTCTCCCAGAGTCTCCTCAACATTATGGGAGACCCTCAGAGGCAAAGAAGTTGTTTGTGCTGACACCTCAAACTAATTATAATGGCACTTTTGTTAAGGCTACAGTTCCCTTAGAAGATGAAAGTGAAAACAGAGCCATTGTTGCATGGCTTTACAGAGAAGAGGCTCTAGTGGACCTAACAGAGTAAGTTCGAGAAATCACTCCTAAGAAATATGGACCTGGTCTTAGGCTTATGAAGCGTTTTGGTTACAAGGGAACTGGCCCTATTGGGTGCAATAAAAATGGCCTAATTGATCCTATCAAAGCAGAAGCTTGAAGCAACAGTGATACAACTGGCCTAGGATTTAAGAAGGTCCCTTTCCATTTGGGATCAAATCAATTCATCCCCAAACTTGAGAGTTCATCTGAAAATGAGTCACAAGCTGAGTCAGATACTCAAGAGGAAGAATCTGATGATGAAGATTCCTATCCTCATCCTATCCCTTATGATCTCGCTAAATTCTTTGCTGAGCCAAATGACTTTGTACCACATGTTAGCACTGTGGATGATACAAGTGATTCTTCTGAGGACAATACTGAGCAACTCAAATATCATTCAAAAAAGGGAGAATCTAGTCAGTCATGCCATATTGAGTATTTGTGTAAGAACCCAGAGGCTGAAGGAGAGTATGTCCCTATCACTATTGGGGAGTTCTATAGTCTCTCACCATGTAGCACCGATTCTCATGAATATGAATTTGACTCTCTTTCAGAAGCTACTACTAATAAAGACATTGACCAAGTGCATGTCTATGAAAACCAAATCGAGGTGGGTGAAACATCTAGGATTAGGTCATGGGGGTCTGATCCAACTAGTGTCCTAGAGTTGTCAATTACTAACATTTGTACTCTAAGGCATTTGAACACACCTATAGACAAAGTCACCGTAGGTCTCGAATTGCTGGTCCACGCACTTAATGACTATACTGTGAACACAATTGAACCAGCTGCTACTCTCTCACTCACACATCCCGAGCTTATAGACTGGAACCCCAATGCATCCAACGAAGTCCCCACGTTCCAGAATGACTATGCTCTCACCTGTTAGCTAAACGCTATTGAACCTGTAACGTCTTCCACCAATGAGCAGAGTATCAACATGACTGAGGGTGACATCAAATATCTCAGTCACACAATTAAAAAGAAAAAATGCAAGAGCTTTGATGGCGAAAACCACATTGTGGTAGTGTCAGATCCCAAAAAAGTAAAAACAAAAGACATATCTAAGGGTGAAAGCCTCTCTGAGGCACCCACGGATGAGATATTTGATGTCCTTCCCAATCACTTTCAGGAGAGATCATCAGTGTTAATAGAGTCGACGTAGCCAATTAATCTAGGCACAAAAGAACATTCTCATTTGATACATCGGGCACAGTCACTGTCACCTGAAGAGAAGGAACAATTCATTGCCTTTTTCAAGGAAAAGAAAATAAATTTTGCCTAGACATACTCTAACATGCCAGGATTGGATCCTGATCTTATCATGCATCATTTTTCCATAGCACCAGGCATCAAACTAGTTAAACAGAAGCTTCAGAAAATGCACCCTCACGTTGCATTGCTCGTCAAAGCAGAATTGGAGAAACTCCTAAAGGCTGGTTTCATCCATGCAATTGATTATGCTGAATGGATATCCAATATTGTTCTTGTTTCCAAGCACACTAAATCTATCAGGATTTGTAAAGACTTTCATGATCTTAACTTGGCATGTCCTAAAGATGACTTTTCGCTTCCTAATATTGATATGATCGTGGACATGATGGTTGGCTATGAGATGTACTCACTTATGGATGGTTTTTCTAGATATAATTAGATAAAAATTGTGCCAGAAGACCAGGAGAAAATGGCTTTCACATGTGCATGGGGAACCTTTTGTTGGAATGTGATGCCATTTGGTTTGAAGAATGCTGGTGCTAGATATCAACGGGCTATTACTACAATTTTTCATGACATGATGCATAGAACCATGGAGGATTACGTTGACGATACCTTGGTCAAAAGTGCTAAACGCAATACTCATCTACAAGATTTAGGTCCCATCCTAAATCGTATGGAAAAATTCAGTCTTCAACTTAATCCTAAGAAATGCGCATTTGATGTCACATCAGGGAAGTTTCTGGGATACATTAAAAGGAATTGAAGTAGATCTGGAGAAAGTACAAGCAATAATGGACATGCAACCACCTCATAACATCAGTCAGATGAGAGGACTACAAGGGAGGCTTCAATCTATTCACAGGTTTATTTCACAATTGGTGGATAGATCACAACCCTTCACAAAGACCTTACATAAGGGTGTGAAATTCAATTGGAGCCAGTATTGTGAGAAAAGCTTAACACAGGTCAAACAATATCTTGTCAATCCACCAATCTTGATGCCTCTTATGCATGGGAAGCCTTTTCTTTTATACATTTCAGCCACTGAAACATCTTTGGGAATCCTATTGGCTCAAGAAGATAAAGACAACAAAGAAAGAGCCATTTACTACTTGAACCGAACACTAGTTCCTTATGAGAAGAACTATAGCATTATTGAGAAAGCTTGCTTGGCATTTTTCTTTGCTTCTTAGAAGTTGAGACACTACATGCTTGCTCACACTACACAGTTTGTGGCTAAAATAGATCCACTAAAGTACTTGCTTAGTAAGGCAGCTCTCACAGGAAGATTGGCTAAATGGGTCATGATACTCAGTGAGTTTGACATCCAATATGTTGAACGCAAGGCTATAAAGGGACAGGCAATTGCAGACCAGCTGGCTGAGGCACCCATACAGAGTCTTCTACCAATTTACATTGATTTCCCAGATGAGTCAATTCTAACACTCACGCACCATACATGGGTTATGTTCTTCGATGGGTCCTTCACACAACAAGGATTAGGTGTTGGATTACTCTTTATTACACCATAGAGATACTCATTACCCAAAGCATACAAGATTATGTTTCCTTGTACAAATAACATTGTTGAATATGAGGCTTTGATCAATGGTATGAAAATTGTAGTTGAATGGAGAGTGGATCAGTTAGACATCTTTGGTGACTCTTAGCTTGTTATCAACCAAGTAAATGATGTGTATCAAACAAAGGATGAGAAACTAATTCCTTACAAACGCATGGTTGATGACTTGAAGAAGTATTTTGCACACATCACCTTCCAAAAAGTTCCACGAGCAGATAATAAAGCGATTGATGCCATGGCCACTCTGGCCTCCCTGCTACAAATGCCAGAAAATGATCTCTTAAATGAGTTCTTGGTGGAAGTGTGACACTACCCAGCCTATGACACACCTGATTCCAGGATGATATGTTCTTCCATTTATTACCCCCAGGGTAATGGCCAATCTGAGGCATCCAATAAGGCGATCCTCAAAATTCTTCATTGCACAGTCAGTGAATCAGGGAGAGACTGGCATCTCCAGATCAATCCAGCTCTGTGGGCATATAGGACAAGCATCAGAACTCCAACGAGCATGACTCCCTTTGCGTTGGTGTATGGGGAAGATGCTATACTTCCAATAGAGGTTGAGATTCCTACCTTGAGAATCTCTATGACAGGCCTTATCACTGATGATGACTACAGGATAGCTCGACTTCAAGAGCTTGTGTTACTGGATGAACGACAACAAGTGGCATGTGATCATCTGCGAGCATATCAACAAAGAATGACAGGAAGCTACAATCGGAGGGTCATGCCATGTGACTTCCAGCTGGGTGACCTCGTCCTGAGAGAGAACCCTAAGAATCAACAACAGTGAGTGCAAAAGGGAAAGTTTGAACCAAACTAGCTAGGTCCTTACATCATTACTGCAGTATATGGATCTGGCGCCTATCAGCTTTCCACAACCAAAGGAGAAGTGCCTAAAGAGCCTGTCAACACTCTCCACTTGAAGTGGTTTTACAGTTGATTTAATCTCAGCAAGCTCTTTGTACATATCTATATGTCTTGAAAAAAATCATAAAAATCATAAAAGGTCCTGAAAAAATTGTTACCTTGGTGAAAACCTATCAATAGGCACCTTGGTAACACCAAAAAAGTGAAAAATCAAAAATCCCAAAAAAATCAAAAAAGAGAAATATACAAAAAAAAATTGGAAAAAAAAAAAAGAGAGCCATTGGTGAAAACCTGGAAACAGGCATCATGGTACCCAAAAAGAGAATCTTGCTGAGAAGGTAAAAACTTGGTAAACAGGTGCCTCTTGTTCCCAATGCTCCATCTTGCAGCTCCTCTTCTGACTTTCTATACAGTTTCTTTCATGCTTTCGCTTTCCTGCTTTTCCTGCTTTCTGCTCATGTATCCATGGATTGAGTCTTGTCACAGCTCGGGGGCATTCCCCCTTTAGTGTCACTATTTTTGAGATTCTCCTCATAGAATCTCCTTCGTGACAGTCACCAGTGGTTCTCACTACGTCTGCCTACTGTCGCTAGTGTCACTATTTTTGAGATTCTCTTCATACAATCTCTTTCACAAAAGTCACCAGTGGTTCTCACTGTGTCTGCCTACTATCGCCAGTGTCACTCTCTTCAAGATTCTCCTCATAGAATCTCTTTCGCAATAGTCACCAATTGTTTCAACTGTGTTTGCCTACTATTGCTAAGGTCATGTCTCCAGATTCCTTTATGAAAAATCTCTTGCGTCAGTCACCAGTCGTCCTAGCTATGTCTATCTACTATCGCTTAGTCCTTCTTAGGTTCTTCATCGTGAAGATTCCTCTTTGACCTCAGTCACTAGTCGTTCTGACTGTGTTTGCCTACTGTCATCACCCTACTGAAGAGATTTCTTTCAAACATGTTCTGGACACTAACACTAAACATCAATCCCAAAACATTGAACTCAAAAATGATATACTTGTTTGGATATGTTGAGCATTTTCTTTGTTTTCTTTGTTTTTCTTTATCATATCCCCTCGAGCAACTCGATGATGTCATCTTCAACTAGAGAATTAATGACTGGGGGCATGATCTTTTTTTTTTTTCTTTCTGTTTGCGGTTTAGTTCCAATAAGTTGATTTATTCCTATAAGAGGGGTGTCCACTATAAGAGCCTTCATCTCGTATTGGATGGTCGTGTGTACCTCGACTCCTTTTATACAAATACGCCAATAACATTGGTTCTTCTCCTTATTTTTTGGAGTAAACTCTTCATGCTACAGTAAATATTGATACTCGTCCTGCAAAGTGAACGTACGGGTCACTGCGAGTATATCTAGCGCACTTCTATCTCAGGTTACGAATGCAAGGGTCATTGCGGACAAAATGAATACTAAATACTTAGCATAAGAGGGATCTCCCGTGTGTTTGGTGTGCCTGTCATGTAAGCAACATTCAAGTCATCCTAGCATTTATGCTTTGATGCTTATGTTAACTTGCTACATTAAAAGGGACAAATGTTCTGGTCATTCTGGCTTCTTGTGCCTCGAATGCTTACATTTAATCCTGAAAAACCAATAACGTATGTTATATTCATATTTCCATGATTGCAATGTCAATGGGAATTGTATGACCTATGAGATTTGTTTTATATCCGGTGATGATTAAATATCGAGGCTTGGTAACTAGACCTAGGGTTGCATTTAACATAGTCTTGCATTACATACTTCATTTGCATAAGCACCCAATTCGATTCATTCTGTTCCTATCCTTTGTAATGAAGGTTTGGGGGGCATCTCCACATGTCTCAGATTCCTCCACAGCTGCACAAGCGTTTGGTTCGTCGATTCATGCTCCTCAATGGAATACCTGTCATTGTCAAGTAAAAAATATGCAACACTATGTGAGATGTTAGTCCATACATATGCATTCTATCCAAGTACAACATACATCTCATGTACATCAAAGTAAAGCAAAAACAGACAATGACATGTACACAGGGATACTTAGCTCAAAATCTCGTGTATATATATATATATATATCAAAAGAATGGGTCAGTACAAAATGGGCGCTACTCGAGCTCAATCGATCAAAAAAATGATACATGTGGTGTTGGTACACCAGTCAATACATAGCCAAGGATCAAAATCAAAGATCAGGCACAGAGCGTCTAACTCTGTCCCACACCCTCACCTCCAAGAGGAGCAGGAGCAGCAGGTGGTGGAGGCGGCGGTGGCATATCTGGTCTCACAGGAGGTTGTGCGCCCCCAGACTCTCGCGCATACTGAGAAAAGTGATGCACCTGGAGTGTCTCATCTGGCACTACGCTGGTATATGCAGCATAGTAATACACTGCCTGAGTTGACTGAAACTGGATCTCATCTTGTGCCAGCTCCAATATTTGCTTTGTAGTCTTGGCACGCTCTCTCCAAAGATCTGTGTCCCGCTGTCACTCCACCAGCTATGCATCTCAGACTGCCACTGCAATTTGCAAGTCCCCCAACTGTTGGGAGGCCTGATAGATCCTCTCTCGATACCACCGTACCGTGTCCTGTACCCCAGCTGCAGGCTGATTTGGCATGTCCTCATCAATCATCTCAGGTACTTGCTACTGTGGTGGTGCCTATTGCTGTGGTGGTGCCTGTTGTTGTGGTGGCACCTGCTACAATGGAGCCTCCTGTTGAGGGGCCTCCTCCTTTGTCCTCTACCTGCGATGCCGACTGTGCCCTGTCCCACTACCCCCAACACCTGGGTCTGATCCCATCTGACGTGGGGGAATCTGCATCTGTTGAACCCGATGCCAGACCCGTGACTATTGTTGTGGCTGAACTGGTGGTTGTGGTTGTGGTTGTTCCTACTGCTGCTGGGGCACTTGTCTCTCTGTCTACCCTGCCATCCCCACTGGATCTATAAAATGTGGGAATGGATGGCTGATCAAAAATGCCTAATATGCAGGCGTCATCCCGACATCTACTACCACTGGCAGCTAGTCCCACTTAACTGCAGCTAGGCTGTAGATGTCTATCATGGACTGCCCTAGGTCCATCCGTGCTGGCCATCCCCGCTCCATGTCCTTTTGCAACCTAGCATAGGCAAAGTACTCAGCAGAAATGTCATGTGGTTGGCCATACTGCCACCACACTCGTGAGATCACAAATCTCTCAATAACAGATGTCATACTGCCCGCCAGAGGTCGAGAACTGAACATCCATGGTAACTTTCTGGGGCATCATCCTAGTCCGCTATCTCTCTCCAAGGTCACCATACAACAGAAACCAGGTCATCAAGACATATCCTCCACTACTTAGTCTTACCCAGGTGGACCTAGGTAATATGCCCTCGATATCTGCAAATATAAGGCTCAATGGGCTCTCTAGCATCCTCAAAAATTGGCCTACATACAGGCAGATGCTCCCAGGCCCAGATCTGCAAAACATATACTCTAGCTACCATGGTCTTCTTCTCGTGGAAGACGACCTCATGCATCTCATGAAAAAGGTGAGCCAACATGCACTAACCCCACCCAAAGATCTCAGGTGCCTCTAGCATCCTGCGGAGCATGGCACCCCACCCACACTCCAAACCATGTTGTCCTCTATTAGGACATAAGAAGCAACTCAAAAATATAGCCAGCACTGATGCTAGCCTGTGTGTGGGTCCGTAAGTGTGCATTAGCTCATCCCAGCTGATAGCCCTGCCTCTCAGTAGCTCCCTCCCGAACACAATGGATAGTGCCTCTGTCCCTGCTCGGGGCACTATATCATAGATGACCCAAGCGCCGTGAAAGGGAATCTGCAAAATCCTCCATATATCCTCTGGTGTGATGGTCATCTCACCCATCGGCAAGTGGAAGGTGTTCGTCTCCTAATGGAAATGCTCAACCAATGTAGTGAGAAGGTCGTGATTCACCATCACGGCTGGAATCCGGCACAAAGAAGACAAACCCAATCGAGCAATGTGTGCCCGATCTGCATCATCAAGACTCCGCAATAACTCTCCATATGGTGGGTAATGAGACCTGAATGCAACGTCACCAAAAACCTCTTACATGCACAACAACAAAGCGACAAAATGAAACAATTAGTATCAAGTCGAAACGATGCATCAAAACAAATTAAAATGCAATTTTTGAGCGCAAAAACTGAAACTTTTAAGCATGACTATCATGGACTTTTGCACAAAGTTCATGAAATTTTGCGCGAAGTTAGTGAAATTTTGCGCGAAGTTCTCCAAGCCTCGCACGAAGAAATCCGATCTCGTGCGAAGAATTACATCGCTGCGTGAAGAATTACATTGTTGCACGAAAAAAGAACTGCCTTCGCACAAAGAATCTCGTCTTTCGCACAAAACATAATGTCTCCCACGTGAAGATCCATCCCACCGCGCGCGAAGAAACAGCGCACCCTGTTTCTTCGCGCGAAGAAAGAAGATCTTCGCGTGGAAGCCGATAGATCTCGCGCGAAGAGAGATTGAATAATCCTAAAGCATGCTAAAACGTGCAATAAATGACATCGAAATGTGTGAAAGCAAAAGTACGAAGGAAGGGAATCGATGACTCGTCGGTGGTCCGTAGTCTGCTGGCTAGCTGTGTCATCTAGAGCGCTCAAATTGATGATGTCTCACGCTAACTACCATGTCTCTCTCAGAGCTCAAATCAATAGAAGACAAAAAGCACAAATAAATTGAAAATGACCCCTCGGGTCCTTATATAACTGTTGACCATATTTTTCAAAGTGCTTGAATTTGCGTGAAAATCACACCCCTAGCTAATTTGACCATTTTGAATCCATTTTCAGGATCAAATTCAAAATCTGACACACCTAAGAGCCTTAAAAATGTGTTTTAAAATTTTGGGGATCGACACAATCGAATGCTTGTGCAACCCAAATCAACTTTACATTTTCCATATTTTCAAAATCCATTTTGAAAATAGTCAACTCAAGTCAACTATACCTAAATCTGGTCAACATTTGGTCAAACTTGGCCTTTGCGACCTTGCAATCATTTCATAACAACTCTGAATTTTCTTTCGATCATTCTGATCTCTTCTCTTTTCTTCAAATCGTTCTGATCTCTTCTACATTTTGCTACATCTCAGATTTCTTCTATATCTATTGCTATATTGCTTCGCATCTATTTCTGGTGTGTCATCTTTTGATTTCACTCCCGAGGGAGCAGGATGATTACATCATTAAATACCTGGGGCATCTCATCACTCGGGGCATCTTGTTCCCTTCTATCTGGCATCTTTGCTATATATCTTATCTTTTCATCAATTAATCAACCTTATAATAGCTCTTCTCAAAGTTTGATGGACAGATATTGGGACAGTCTAAACCCCGACTTTTGAGGATCAAGCCTCGTTCTGGGGATGATTCTAAGACTCATGATTGCACCTTGTTATCTTTTATCAATCTTAGGTTTCTAGGTGTTCTCTCTAGATCCTTGAAGGTTAAGCTCCGTTCTGGAGATAATCTTCTAAATGCTTTCAATCTTGGGTATCTAGGTGTTCTATCTAGATCCTTGAAGCTTATGCTCCGTTCTGGAGATAGTCTTCTAAATGCTATCACTCTCGGGTATCTAGGTGTTCTATCTGGATCCTTAAAGGTTAAACTTCGTTCTGAAGAAACCTTTTAAATGCTTATCAATTTCAGGTATCTAGATGTTCTGTCTGGATCTTAAAGATTACGCTCCATTCTGGAGATAGTCTTTTAAATGCTATCAATCTTAGGTATCTAAGTGCTCTACTTGGATTCCTTAGGATTAAGCTCTGTTCTAGAGATGGTCCTTAAAAGCTTATTAATTGGTTTATGTGTCATCACCTTCGAAACCAATCTCATCTTCGCATCATGCTTTCTGATTTTCTTTGAATTGAACGTGTTGCTCGCACATTCATTCAAAGAGGGGCAAAATGTAATACCCCAAAATTGGCTCATTGCCATGATACCAATTCTGGTCTATTTCTGACCAATCCTAAAGTCCTATTCCATTAGGCAAATTTTTATTCGGCTACTCGCTACTTGACTTAATTGTCAAACGCAGAAAACCCTAATTTGCATTCATCGTGCTTATTATTCAATTCCTATAGTATTTACTCATATTAGTCACATTAAACCTATTGATAAATATTTAATTTAATTACTAAGTATTTATACTTTAATTAAATTAAATTATATCCTAAGGCTAATGTACTATGGAATTAAATTTATTTAATTTAATAAATGTGGCTATTTTAATTAATTAAACAAAATTATTTAATTAAATGGAGAACTTACTTCTAATTAATTAAACAAAGTTATTAAATTAAATGGGAAGCCATTCCTAATTAATTAAATGAAGTTATTTAATTAAATAAGAAAAGTGTCTCTAATTAATTAAATAGAATTATTTAATTAAATAGAAAAGGTAATTATGAGAGCATATCTCATTTTATTAAATTAAATATCTCACCAAAATCTCTCTTCAGTTCAAAAAAAGAAATTCCCAGTTCACTATTGATCGAAAAGGAATTAAATCAGTTAACTCCTTATTCTACTCAAATTAAATCAGTTAACTCCCTCTAATTTGGGAATCTTCCTTTATGACTGAACTTCATCTTTAATCCTGACCATTGATGGATTCCAGGAAAGTCTATTTAAGAAACCTTCATCTCTTCATTTGAAAGAGAGGTTGAATGAGAATTTGCATCAAATTGTTGTTGGATTGTGCATTCATTTGAGCTCATTACTTTCATAGGATATTCATTTTCTAGTTTAATCTCATTTAGCATAATATGCATACATTTTAGCATAATCTTCTTTTACATGTTCTTATATTAAACGTGCATACTCCATTCTAGATTAATCTGCATTCTCATATAGATTAGTCACATTTTCTTTTAAATCCTTCGTTTGTAGAGGGTCTGGTTGCTTAACACCTCAAATCTGAGGATATCTAACAAGTAATTCCCTTTAGATAGAAGGTAACAGGTCGCTTTGCCAGCTGATTTTCAGATGAACAATCCAATGTTCATTCTGGGATGAATCCACAAATAAGGACCATGTTGAAGTGTGTGTGTTAGCATAGGCCGCATTTTCACATATACAGGGTCAAGGGGCAACTCCCCCATGAGGATTTTCAGGGGTAGTGCCTTTGAAGCCAAAAATGACTCTACTGTTGTAAAAGACATTGGCTATTATTTTTCTATTGGATGAATTATTCTATCCCTAATTTTGTAAGTGGCAAAAGCTTGTATAAATTAGCTTAGGGTTAGGGATTTCATAATGTATGATGAGATTTTAGCTTCTTGCGGCGGTATTGAGTTGTAAGGGATTACAGACTGTAATCACTGGATAATAATAATAATGGACTTTTTGTTGGTGGCTATAGCCCAGGGATTGGGTAAACCACGTTAAATCCTTGTGTCTTGTGTTCTCTACTGTGCAATTTATTATTTTATGATATTGGTTATATTTGCATGTAATTGTTATTTCTATTTGTGGTTAATCCTAACAGATATCTATATCATTATCCAGGTGATTCCCTCCTCCGTAATGCTTTTTCTCTCTCCTTTGACTTGTTTCACTTCTGAAGCCTCCTTCTTCCTCATAAAGTATTATTTTGTCTTTATGAGGCTTATCTCTTTTGGAGTCTCTACTCCCTGCCTTTGTAGTTTCTACCCCCTCGCTTCTGCTAATATTTTTCTTGGAACTTTCCTCACCCTTTATTTTGTTTGTGGCTATCTTTAACTTTGACTAGGCTAAAAGGGGGGCATTCATGATGAACGCTAAAGCCTCCCCTCCATGATCTATAAAGATAATAGTTTCCACTATAACTGAGGGGAGTGAGGGCACATGTTTTCTTATTTCACCCTCTTCCAAATCATCCTCTATAGGGTGTTCTACAATGTCAATGCCTCCCTTTTCCTTATTAAGGATAATTTGTGTGTCTAAAGGAGGATAAGGAAAAGAAGGGCTCTAAATCAGGACTAGAGAAGCTAATGCATGGTCCTCTATGAAAGATCCTTCTGTGAATCTCAATTCTATTATGAGTGACCTTACCTTAATGCAGGTCTTTAAAGGCTTAGGTTTATAGATGTTGTCCTCCATACTGACTATGATAATTGGATTAGAGAACCTCAATTCAATTTCTACAAAACCTACATATTTCCCTATCTTGTTACCTATCAATTTAAGAGTCTCTTTTGTTTGTAATTCAATAGGGAGATTAGACAAACTAACATCACAATATATTTCGAAGGAGCCTAGATTGTTTGGGTTAAAGAAAGGCTCCTAATCAAGGACTCAAATATTTTCCTTTAAAAAATAGGGCATTTTAAAATTAAAAAAATATGTTTTCAAACTGGAGCTACAATAATCAATATAAAGAAAATAATTTTCCAAGATAGTTATTTATAACTTCTTGCCTTAAGATTCTTTCAGTCATCTCATAATAGATTCTACCTCTTTATATGTCCCCATCCATTTGACATAGAATCCATACTTCTGGCATTATGAATGGATACATTCCACTTCATAACCTTAAAGATCTAGAGTGAGGATTTCATCTTTGTTAGTGGCCAATGGATTATAATGACCACTTCCTATTGGCTTGTTGGGGCTTCCTTCCCAATCAGTTTGACTATGGGATCTTATTTGAATTTAGGAAAGGGCGATCTCAGAACCGAATCTCTCAGATGAATGAAAGGATTATAATGCAAATGGTGTCTGGACTAGGTCAATCTCAATCATTTATGTGAGTTCTTAGGATAAGGGTGAGAAGGAATTCATGTTTTGGGGGGATTAAACATTGCTTCTTGTCATCTAAATCATTTAGACTTTACAGTAGTCCAACCATCATCCTTAGATTCTCTCTTTTTTGGTTCAGAAAGATTCCAAGAAATGAAGTCTGTAATCAATGTACAAGTAAAAGGCGAGGGCATATTTGGTGCACTAAGAAAACATTGTCAATAAATTTTACCCTAGTCACCTAGTTTGTATAGATCAAACAAAATTTAAAGTTCTCAGGATTCATTTTCGAACAGGAGCACATTTTAATTCATAGCTTATATTATTTGTAGGTAATAATTAAAATAATTACTAACTAGATCTAGGAATAGATATTTGATTTCAAAAAATATTTGCAAGTAATAATTAATTATTTACTAGATCTATAAACAAATAAGATAATATTTGATTTCAAGAAAATGATTTGTTATGAGGAGAAGAGATAAGTTATATATCACCCAATTGTTAAAGCTTCAAATTTTGACAGAGCAATCACGACGTATATTTGTTAGAGATTTATGATCCAATTGATATGTAGATACCTGATCTATCTTCTAACTGATTATAAGGATGAACTACCACCCTCATTTCAATCTAAACTTGCTTTTTTAGACCTAGAATTATTACCACCTGACTGAATATATCTTTCCTTAGTGGTGGCCTGCTATCCAACAAGCAATTCTCTGCCATGTATGAGAGAAATTGCTTCCTAAATTTGGATGAAATTTGTCATTAATTACTGGCGCCAATTCACATCATAATTCCAAATGGATTTTACCATCAAAATTTTGTGGAGTTCAAAAATATCCTTGCCTATGGTGGATAAATGTCAAATCTCTATGAAATTTGTTTGATTGGCTTTTGACTCAAAACCCATTGTACGAAACAATGGTTGGGAGGCTGGATCGATATGATCTAATTGTAAATAAGATTTTGCTATTGTTCACGTTGATTTTAATAAAATATTTTTATTGGACATAATGTTTTTTATTAAGTATAATTTATGTTAAAAATTATAGTTTTTTGTTTCACATTTCTTATGACATTGCTATTGTTTCCTTATTACTTTTTTTTTAACCCTTAATCTGTATACTTTTTAAGATTTTAGTTGAATATAATATTTATAAATAAATTTTGCTATTTTTTAATTTTAATAATATATTTTTAATTAAATACAATTTATTTAGCCGATAGGCTATATGTGGGAACTTTGTTCTTACAAAATAATTTTTTTGGCTGAAAAATTGTCAACCTTTGACGAAAACTGTCAGCCCTTGTCATTAATTATTTTCTAACCAGTATTATCTCACTCCAACTTTAACTCTTATTCTTTTTCCTATTTATTTGATTTAATTAATAATCATCTACATTTTGAACTCTTGCTTTTTTCCTTATTTAATTATTTATCTCCATTTTTAATTCTTGTTTTTAATTTATAAATTAATTTATCTATAATTTGAACTCTTCTTTTTTCTATTTATTTAGAAAATTAATTAGTTCTTATCTCCACTTTTAACTCATGTTTTTTTTTTAATTTAATTTTGATTTTTAAAATTGATTGAAGTTTTAGTTTTTAAATTATTTAAATTAGTTTTTTTTTTTTTTTTTTTTTTACTTCAAATATTAATCTTTAGTTTAGCCAATAGGATATTTGTGGGAGGAGTTCCTATTTTTTAACTATATTTTTAAATATTTCTCATATTAATTTTTGGATTTTTTTAAAAATAATTATTTTATTCATATATTTAAGCAAAGAGACTTTAAATTAGTTTAGTTTTTATAATTATTTTTTAAAATTTTAGTTTATTATTTATTTTTTAAATTAGCTTAGTTTTTCACTTTAAATATTGATTTTAATTTTAGGAATAGGATTAGTGATTAGGATATTTATATGATTGAAGTTTTAGTTTTTAAATTAGTATAATTTTTCATTTAAATATTGATTTTTAGTTTAGCGAATATGATATGATATTTGTGGGAGTTGCTATTTTTAAATATATATTTTTAATATTTCTCATATTAATTTTTCATTAAAAAAAAATTACAAAGATTGTTTTTAAATGATTTATTTTTCATATATTTAAGTTGGTAGATTTTAAATTAGTTTTTTTTTTTTTTTAAATTAGAAATAATTTTATTCATGTATTTAAGCTAATAGAATTTAAATTAATAAGTAGGAGATATTTTTCCACAACAAGTTAAATTGTGATATTGTTACCAAGGTTTAACTATGTAGTTTTTGAGTCAAACTTGTTGACTTGTGCCTAATGAGTAGTGATTTATAAGAATCCATCTCTCATGATATTAAATAGAACACTTAGCAATCATTAGATCTAGGTGATGCTCATAGAGGTGAAGCACCAGAACTTCCCTTAATTTAGTTTTTAGTTTTTATAATTATTTCAGTTTATATTTTTTGCTCCACTTTATACGTGTTATTTTTTTCATATTATTTTCTTATTAGTTTTTCATAATAGATTTTTATGGGAATATTTTCTAGATGATAACTTATTAGTATATTATAAATGAATTAAATATTTATTATTTATTTGATTTATTACAAAATTAAATTTTATTTTACTTAAAATAAACACCTATTGGCTCATCGTTGCAAGCACAAAAACTTGTGACTGCTATAGTTTAGGTCGTCTGTTAACAATATGATTTCTAATTGTACTTCTCAAATAAGATATTTTCAATTTGAAGAATACTTTACTTTCTTCAAACATATGTCTAATATAAGCTCAAATGTCATAGATTCTAACTACAATAAATGAAATTTATTGAAACAAATATTGATTAAAAATATTATATTTCTTTGCTATTATTTTTTAACTTATTTAGTTGGCAAGTTGTGTATGTTCTCTCTTAAACATTATACTAAATTGTCACATTGCACACAATGGTTTATTACTTGTAATATTTCTTATTTTTTTTTACTTTAAATCTTTCTAAACGTCAACTCAACACAATATATTAGATTTACATTACTATACTTATCATTTAAGATTAAATTGATACCTCTTCTTTTCCATGCATGCAATTAGAAAAATCTCTCCTATCGGCTAATTGTTGTACGTACATAAACATGCAACTGCTAGTACTAGTAGTTGTAGGTTTATGTACATACAATGAAGATTTGATAAGAGTATATTATTTTGTGCAATGAAAATAATTGATAAAAAATTAACATAAAAATGAGTAATTAAAAAAATGACAAAATTGTAAGTCATATGTAAGTATATTTTAGATTGAATATGAATAATTTCTATGAAGAAACATTTGTGCAGAGTTCACGTAAAGTTGAAAGAAATATCTAGCTTAGCTCTTATTATAAACATGATACGCCTTAAACATATCCGCATCTATGTCTAATGCCACGTTCTCGATAGTTGTACTATTATCTATCACTCCATTGAGCCATATAGAGGGGGAAAGTATTTATTTTTCAAAAATAAAAAAAATTGTGTTACTTCTAATAAATTTAAAGAAGCCCATAACAACCACTAAAGCTTTAAAAAAAAGATTAAAATATAAGAAAAATTAAAGTTAATTAAAAAATAAATTAAAACTAGTAGTCGCAAGCTTCTGTGCTTGCAACGATGAGTCAATAGGTGTTTACTTTAAGTAAAATAAAATTTAATTTTGTAATAAATCAAATAAATAATATTTAATTAATTAATTATTATTTACTAATAAATTATCACCTAAAAAATAATCTCATAAAAAATGTAAGTCTCAATGCTTCACCTTCGTGAGCATCACCTAGATCCAATGACTGCTAAGTGTTTTATTTATTATCATGAGCAATGAATTCTTGTAAATCACTACTCATTAAATATGAGTCAATGGGTTTGACTCAAAAACTACATAGTTAAACCCTGATAACAATATCACAATTTGACTTGCTATGGAAATATATCTCCTACTTATTAATTTAAAGGCTATTAGCTTAAATATATAAATAAAATCATTTTAAAATTTTAAAAACTAAACTAATTTAAAATCTACCAACTTAAATATATGAATAAATAATCATTTAAAAATAATCTCCATAAAAAAAATATTATGAAAAATTAATATGAGAAATATAAAAAACAAATTAAAAAATAGCAACTCCCACAAATATCATATTGACTAAACTAAAAATCAACATTTAAATGAAAAACTATACTAAATCAAAATAATTTAAATACTAAAACTTCAATCATATGCTAATCCTATTCGCTAAACTCAAAATCAATATTTAAAGTGAAAAAATAAACTAATTTTAAAAATAAATTTAAAACTAAAACTTTTTAAAAATAATTATAAAAACTAAAAACATAAGTAATTTAAAGTCTATTGGCTTAAATATATGAATAAAATAGTTATTTTAAAAAATCTTCAAAAATTAATATGAGAAATATAAAAAATATATAGTAAAAAAATAGGAACTCCTCCCACAAATTTTTATTGGCTAAACTAAAAATTAAATTTTAAATTTAAAAAAAAAAAAACTAATTTAAATAATTTAAAAACTAAAACTTCAATCAATTTTAAAAATTAAAATTAAATTAAAAAAAAAAGAAAAATATGAGTTAAAAGCGGAGATAACAACTAATTAATTTTCTAAATAAATAGAAAAAAAATTAAGAGTTAAAAGTATAGATAAAATAATCTATAAATTAAATACAAGAGTTTAAAATGGAGATAAATAAGAACAAAAAAGAGTTAAAGTGTAGATAATAGTTAATTAAATTAAATAAATAGGAAAAAAAAAGAGTTAAAGTTGGAGTGAGATAAAATTGGTCAGAAAATAATTAATAGCAAGGCCTAATAGTTTTCTGGTCAAAGGTTGACAACTTTCGGGCCAAAAAAGTAATTTTACGAGAACAAAATTTCCACATATAGCCTATCGGCTAAAATATTATGATATTCAACAGTATGAGATTTGCACAATCCATTTGCAATGTATGAAATTTATTTCTGGATTTGATATTGTTAAAAAATGCTACACAATCGAATCTAGAAATAAATTGCATCATATTGTTTTCACAATAACCCTAGGGTCCCATGGGGGGGGGCTTGGGCTCTATATTTAAGGAGCTGGAGGTCCCATGATAATATTTTGGGGGGCCTAAAGCTTAATTTGGAATCTTTTCCTATTAACTAGGAGCCCCTACTTTTTAGTTGAGCAAATGCAAAAGGTGGGGGGCTGGAAATAGCCCCTACTGTTTAGGGAAGAATTCTGCCACTTGGCAAGAGCTTACCTTTCATTTCCCTCCAAATCGAAACCATGCTGTCAAAAATTTAAAAAACAACAATATATATTGTTAATATTTCCTTCAATTTAGGAGCTTATTTTTTTAAGCAGATTTATATGTAATGCCCATGGGACTGCTCCCCTTTAAATGTTCCTAAAAAAGCTCAGCGGCACCCGCTCTATTTTTAAGCAAGCAGGTGCCCATGGGATCCCAGCCTAAGTATGTAGTTTTTGACTTCTTCTATAAGTTCAAAGCAATCCATGATTCCATAATATGTCACAGAGTATTTAATAACAAATGCTCAAACTAAAAAAAAAAAAAAGTAAAAGTAAAATTGATTAAAAAATCTTTTGAAATACACAAATTAAAAAATAGGGAAAAACATAGTTAAAAGGAGATTGATAGAAAATAAAATCTTATAAGTACTCACAAATTTTAGGTCTTAAAATTAATTGTATGGTGTTCCTACACATAGTATTTTGTGTGTACAATCTATTTATTAGATGCATAGACTTATTCTACAAAGTTACAAACATAAGCTCTAAATGCTACTATATACTTTTTCTATGTAATTAATTTCTCAATTTCATAGTACTAATATATTTTTTATTAGATAAAAGTGATAAGCACTAACAATTTTTCCAACTAAATATTAATTTTATGGTGTTCTTACACATAATATTTTGTGTACAATCTATTTGTTAGATGCATAGACTTATTCTACAAAGTTACAAACATAAGCTCTAGTTACTACTATATACAATTTCTATGTAATTAGTTTCTCAATTTCATAGTACTAATATATTTTTTATTAGATAAAATTCATAAGCACTAACAATTTTCCCATCTAAATATTAATTTTATGGTCTTCTTACACATAGTATTTTGTGTACAATCTATTTGTTAGATGCATGACCTTATTGTACAAAGATATAAACATAGGCTCTAACTACTTCTATTATACTTTTCTCTATGCATTTCATAATAATAATATTTTTTTTAGGATAAAGTTTATATTAATTTTAGTACTTCTATGATATCGTTATTGGTCTATTTTGTGTACAATGTAGCTGTCACATGCATGTGTTAGTTGTACAAGCATAAGTTGTAACTAGTACTGTTATACTTTTTCTACCCAATAAATTTTCAAATTTCATAATAATAAAACGTTGTAAACAATGATTGTTGTCCAAACTCCTGGTGTTCTTACACATAGTATTTTATGTACAATCTATTTGTTAGCTGCATGGCCTTATTGTAAAAAGTTATAAACATAAACTCTAACTACTACTGTTATACTTTTCTTTATGTAATAAATTTCTCCATTTCATGACAATAATAATTTTTTTAGGATAAAGTTCATATTAATACTTCTATGATATCCTTATTGATTTATTTTGTATTGTGTTGTGTACAATGTAGCTGTCACATGCATCTGTTAGTTGTGCTAGCATAAGCTCTAACTACCGCTGATACCTATACTTTCTCTACCCAATAATTTCCAAATTTCATGGTAAAAAAAACGTTGTAAACAAAAACAACAATGATTGTTGTCCGAACTCGAGAGAGAAAGCAGTACAAATGGATTGAATGTGCAGTTACCATATTGGGAAGTCTACGGACTCTCGTAAACCATATTGTAAATTGACTGTCGCCAATGGTGATTGCCCCACAAACCCTACAAAGTCACAGTCCCAATCCACCGTCATTCCATTCCCCTATAATAATACTACTGCCCGGATTCGAGCTGTCGCTGTATGAAATCCCAAAGCCATCAACATCACTGACAACTGGAATGTGACAGAGAGGATCCAGCTCAGAGGCAGAAAAGAAAGCGACTGCCCAAGAAATTCTCTTTGATTGCTGGCGCAGCAAAGTTTTCTCGCTTTCGGTACCAACACAAAGAGACCAGTCTCCCACAGTGCTTCACAGCTCATGTCTCCCCACATCCCATTCCTATTATGAAATCGAATACCCAACAGCAACACCGCCACGCGGCAGTAATCCCTCCTTTAACGACTCCCGAATCCAATGATTAAAAGCTGAAATGCTTCGAGCGTGATGGGGCTTAAACGGATTTGATTTTAGGGCTTAAACGAATTTCATTTGGGGAGGAGTTTTACAGATTATCTGGAAAAATAGGCGGGATAATGGGGTTCGAATTGGTGAGAGATCGATTGGGGTTCAATGGTTTAGGCACAAACAGATTTGATCTCCCGACCAATGAGAATTTCGTAGAGAACCTGCAGAAAATAGCGGGCTTATGGTTTGGGAACTGGTGAGAGATCAATTGGGTTTCGATGGTTTGGGTACAAACGGATTTGGTCTCCCGACCAACTCGAATTTCATAGATTACCTGCGAAAAATGGCGGGCTTATGGTTTGTGAAATGGTAAGAGATCAATTGGGTTTCAATGGTTTGGGCTCAAACGGATTTGATCTCCCGACCAACTCGAATTTCTTAGATTACCTGCGAAAAATGGGGGGCTTGTGGTTTGTGAATTGTTGAGAGACCGATTGGGCTTCAAATGATTTGATCGTTGGGGTACAAGGGGATTTGATATCCCGACCAACGCGAATTTCAGAGATTACCTGCAACAAATGGCGGGCTTATGGTTTGTGAATTGGTGAGAGATCAATTGGGTTTCAATGGATCCGTGCCCATTTGTGAAAATTTTGGTAGGCGGGCTTGCCCTGAGAATTCCCGCGGTTTCGAAGCCCACCCGCGCGGGTGTTCATCCTTGGGGAATCCCCTGTTTCTGTGAAGTGAAATTGGATAAGTTTTCTGTTCAGAAGGCAGTAGTTCCGCTTGTTTCTTCAGATTCTCCTCCCCCAGATGTGCATAATGTGGCTGCGAGCTTTCATCTGGAGCAGGCGGATATTGTGAAGCTTTCCCAGGGGTCTTGCCTCGGGGTTTCGAAACCGCGACTTCAGATTGCAATTTATACTGGCCGCCAAGGGTCGACTTGTGGGATAGGTCTGGGAAAGATGCTGGGAAAATTCTCGGTGGGTTTGGAGCTCGGAGGGTGTCTGGAGAAGGTGATTGTTTTTCATAGTGGCTGGGTTTCTATTGGCAAGAGCGGGGATTCGAAACAGGGCACTCAGCTTCATTTGAATGTGAGGGCAGAGCCTGATCCGAGGTTTGTTTTTCATTTTGATGGTGAGCCTGAGTGCAGCCCACAGGTTTTCCAGATTCAGGATAGTATTCGCCAACCTATCTTCAGCTGCAAGTTTAGCCGCGAGAGGAATTCTAGATCACGGTTAGTGCTATCTCAATAACTTTCAAGGCTTCTTGCAATTGCGTTTGTCTTGCTTGCAAACATTTTTTTGGTTATGTTAGTAGTAGAACTCAGCTTTTTCAATATCTTTTTTTATGAGCAGTTTCGTTATATTATCTCCTTGGTTTTAGACATGTAAGATTAGGTTGATTGACCAATAATTATGTCAGAAGCACGGCTTGGTTTGTATTTTTTTGGACGTTAATTTTCTGGCCAGCCAACACCTCGGATATGATTTGAATTTTGTTTAGAACCAGTGGAGGAGATCATAGATAATAGCAGAATATAAACATCAGAGAGAGCAGAATATAAACATCAGAGAGAGAGCAGAATATAAACATGAGAGAGAGTTACTGTATCATTAAAATGATAGATTAAAATTTAAAGTTTTGAGCAAATATAACATTTAAAGATAATTTTCTGACCACCCGTGGAGGTGATACAGATAATAGCAGAATATAAACATCAGAGAGAGTGAGTTACTGTATTATTAAAATGATAGATTAAAATTTAAAGCTTCGAGCAAATATAACATTCAAAGATAATTTTCTGACCACCAGTGGAGGTGATCATAGATAATAGCAGAATATAAACATCAGAGAGAGTTACTGTATTACTAAAATGATAGATTAAAATTTAAAGTTTCGAGCAAATATAACATTCACAGATAATTTTCTGACCACCCATGGAGGTGATCATAGATAATAGCAGAATATAAACATCAGAGAGTTACTGTATTATTAAAACGATAGATTAAAATTTAAAGCTTCGAACAAATATAACATTCAAAGAAGGATAATGAATTCTCATAATCATAAATGGATGGGTTGGGTTTTTGACGTTCTTTGAGTGTTTTAGATGATTTATCTGAAATTGCACTAATTTCTTCTTTCAAGTTTTGACATTCTGAGTTTTAATTTTTAGATGGGTTCTCAAACTAAATGAGCTTCTTTAATAAGATGTTTCACATGAACCGTGTAAAAAAAGTAATAATATATTATTTAAATCCGATTGATTGCAATCTTCTTCTTGTTGGATTAATGGTCAAAGTGTCTTTGGAGATTTGTGACATGGCTACCGCCTCTTGTGCTAACTCTAGTGGTTATATTGGACATCAATTGACAGATCGATCTTTTGGTACAGTAACAACTCTAGCTTGTAACAAGTGGTATTAGATTTTGTTCATATTCTTTGGAACATGACTTAACTCCATCCTATGTTCTATATCTCTGGTGGTTATATCAGACATTGACAGATCAATCTGTTAGTACAACAACAACTCTAGCTTATACACTTCTTACTTTACAATCCTACTACCCTTCAAATTAACAACGATGCACATCCACGAGTGAAAATTGGATACACAAATATCTCCAAAGAAATTTTCCCAGAACTTGCGTGCACCCACATAAACATCAAAAGTACTCCTGGTTACGTTTGAACCTGGTTCAACATTGTGACACTCCCTCCACTCTAATAGATTACGGGCAGATAGTTTACATGTTACATTGAATGTCTTCCTGAGGCTCTAGCGATTATCATATGCTTATATATATTATAAAGAGATTATTGCAATTTTTACTTCTGTATTATCTAAAGTGGGCATTATTGATGCGATCCTTTCAGAGATTGTTTTGTTGAGATGCCTCTTCATAATTGCAATATCTAGAGATGAAGATCTTCTGTTTATTTGTGTTTATGTCATCTGAAAGTGCGAGTTTTGGAAGGGTGCATTTTCACAATCATGACTTTCTATAACTCTTTAGTATGATATAAAGATTGTTTATGGATTCACTAAAAATCTAAATATCATATAGATTTGCGTCTTGTTTGTGGTTGTAGTGAGCGTCCTGGAGGGTGGTTTTGTTTATAGATTTAGTAAAAGTCTTAATATTATAGAGATTTGTGTCTTATTTGTAGTTGTAGTGGGCGTCATGGTGGATGTCTTTTTGCAGTGACATGTTAAGAGTGCTTTTCTATCAATATACTTCAGAGTTGAGTTGTTTTTTAATCATCTGAAGTGGGTCTTTTGGACATTATCCTAGTCAAGATTGTTATGCTAGGAGCATTTGTCTAGATTGATAATACAGAGATTATATCCTTTCCTTTGCCTTTTTGTGAATGGAAACGGGCATTTTCTGAAATGGTGATGTATTGTTTAAGTTCAGTTTTTTTTTCCTTTGGCGTGTGATGTTTAAGAGTGGTGACCACTTTATGATACATAAAGATACTGATTATTGATTTTTATATGCCGACAGGCAACTCCAATTCGACCACAGCAACAGAAGCTGGCTAAGTTCCTTTGGTAGCAGTAGGGAGAGGGATAGAAAGGAGCGAAAGGGATGGTTGATTATGATACACGACCTTTCGGGCTATCCCGTTGCAGCTGCATCAATGATAACCCCCTTTGTTCCTTCATCTGGAACAGATAAAGTAAGCCGCTCCAATCCAGGTGCTTGGCTTATTCTTAAACCAGGAAATATGGACGATAGTTGGAGACCATGGGGCAGATTGGAAGCTTGGAGGGAACGTGGTAACAACGAAGGTTTGGGCTGCCGATTTGAGCTCATGGCAGAGGGTGGTGGTCTGGTGGGAGCTAACAATGGAATTTTGCTTGCAGAATCAGTGATCAGCTCACAAAAGGGAGGGAAGTTTCTGATTGACATGAGTACTCATGGCAAGTTAGGGACTTGTTCAGGTAATTCTCCTCTTCCAAGCCCTCAGAGCAGTGGAGATTTCAGTTATACTCCTTGGCCAAGTGCCTACAGAGGCTTTGTGATGAGCTCGACTGTACAAGGAGAACACCGTTGCAGCAGGCCTGTTGTTCAAATAGCCAGGAGATACGTTACTTGCATGCAAGATGCTGCACTCTTCGTGGCTTTGGCAGCAGCAGTTGATCTCAGCATGGATGCATGCCAGCTATTCTCAAGGAAGTTGAGAAAGGAACTCTGTCAGCAAGATGCGGCTTATTATGGTTGTTAAAAGAGCTCAGTTTGACAGTTTTTTAATGGTTATCAAGAGCAATTATGTTAATGTCTTGACAGTTGGTTCGTGATATAGTCTTTTCAGTGAGGGAGCCATTAAGATATTAGAAGAGCTCAAGGGCTCAAGTTGACAGATTTTTATGGTTATTAAGAGCAATTATGTTGATGTCTTTGGGCCAGGGGGACGCTTAACTTCAAGCACAAACAGTTGTTTCGTGATATAGTCTTTTCAACGAGGGAGGTATCGAGATAATAGAAGAGCTCATCATTGTCTTCCATAATAAAAGCACTGAACTGCTTAAGACAAAGATTACATAAGTGAAAACACTGTACTTCATAAGATAAAGACTCTCTTATGAATGTTAAAAGTTCTTCTCAGGCACCGTAGAAAGAAACAAGTAGAAATGCTTTTTTTGGCTTGTTATGAGATAATCAGAAAATCATGTTTGTTACATTTGGAGTTCTTGGAGTTGGGCACAAAACTCAGATCATTTGTTTACGGTATCTGCACTGCTGCCCTTCAGTAATTTGTAACAAGAGATCACTGATATTTAGTCCAGATCAGCAGAGGACAAGAGTACATATAAATGTTTCTCAAAATGCTTGGTCTTGAAAATTTCGATAAAGAATTTGAAGGGCCGTGGCAGCAAAACTTGCTCAGTACACACTTCATCTCGTGACTGTACAGTAGAAAATACTTCTCTGTATCTTATTACAGTTCTATCAACTTTCACTTGCGTGATCTTATTATATTGAACTATTAGAGCTATACTCCGGCGTGAATTTGAAAGCCAAAACAAATCAAAATAAAAATAAAATTACATAATGAGAAACTTCGGACATTCCTTGAGGTTGGGATCATTGGTGTGGTGATTTGACGAATACTTTTGAAATTTAATTTGGTCAATCTATTGCACGAGGAAAACAATAGAGATGTCAATGGTAGCCGACAGGGAATTTGAGCATCTTACATATTCTTAGATATCGTCATAAGAATGTATGTAACTTATTTTGAAACTATATAATTTCAACATGCCAGTTGTTTATAATTAGTTTTGTTATATATTAGATGAGCACACAATCGGTTGTTTAAGCATAAGATACAACTGTAGATTAGTAGAAGTTATTGGATGTTTTGAATTTTAATGTTCTAGATAATTTAGGTATTACACCCTTTAAATTTATTCAGATTTTATTTATCAAAAAAATTAAAATAAAAAAATTAATACTAAATAGATTTTTATTAATATTATTTATGCGTACATCTAAGATGGGCTTCGTTTTACTCTTGATTAAATATTTTTAATTATTTTTTTTATTGTTATTTTTAATTAATTTTTTATTTTTCATTCTCATGAATTTTTATAATATATTTTTTAATTCATAGTTTTCTTTTGTCACAATGTATAATATTACCTTTAATAAAAGAAAATGATAATATAGGCACAATTTTCATAATTAGCAACATTTCAATTAGTATAGGTATCTTAAATATATTAGTCAAATGCTCAATTATTCTCAATAACAATTTTGATATATCCATGTCTATTACATAGATATATTTAAGATATTTATGCTACTATCATAAATTAAATGAGTATAATTAAATATAACTAGGTTTAATTTTATAGTTTATTTGTACTACTTTTATGAAGTTTCTATGTCACACTAATGTGTCTAATATATGTAAACTAGTTCTGGAAGATAATATATAGCTAGTGTTTGACCTAGAAGAGGCACAATGGATAGTGGGAGGCTAGAGGAAACAAAAATCAAGTTACAATTATCCTCCTCTCTCTCCTCCTCCTCCTCTTTTTTCCCTTGTTGCATCTTTCTCCTCTCCTTCCTCTTCTTCCACCTCTTCTTTGTTCTCCTCCTCCTCCTCCTCCTCCTCACAAAGGTTTCACTTAGTCAACCTTCATCATAGTATGTGCATAAATGGCATACTAAAAAATCCTTGTTTTTTCAAGAATTATTGTCTCAAACTTCGTTTTTGTCACCCCACTCCAATATGCACCCAACAATCCTCATGCCCATTTTCATATATAAACCCCCACCCCCAATAAAAGTTCCTCCCCTTTATTTAGGCAATATATCAGTCTTTTTTTTGTTCATTTTAAACCTCCCAATATGAATGCACATAGTTTGTATTACCTCTTTAATGAAGACCTCGTGCTCCTTCTCCTCTTCCTTCCTTTTTTTCCTTCTTATTACTCTTCTTTAGCAATGAATAAATATGTTTAATACACCGAGGATTTTGAAGTGGGGAAATGAATGTCGTCTCCTTCTTCTCCTCCATATTCTCATTTTTCTTCTTTTCATTTCCCTTCTACTTCTTCCTCTACTTATTCTTCCCCTTATCCTCATTTTCTTTTTTATCTTCTCATTCTTTTTCTTCTTCACTCCTCCTTGTCTTCTTTTACCTCTCTTTCTTCGACTTATTCTCCTTTTCCTTTTTCTCCTCATCATCCTTCTCCTTCTTCATGTTCTTATTTTTCTTCTTGATAGTCTCCTTCTCCAACTTCTTCACTTCTCCCCCTCTTCTCATTTTTCTCCCCTCCTCCTCCTCCTCCTCCTCCTCCTCCTCCTCCTCATGCTCCTCCTCCTTCTCCTTCCCCTCCTCCTCCTTCTTCTCCTTCTTCTCCTCCTCCTTCTCCTCCTACTTTTATGCTTCTTCTCCTCCTTCTCCTCCTCCTCCTCTTTCTCCTCCTCCTGCTCCTCCTCCTTCTTCTCCTCCTCCTGCTCCTTCTACTTCTTGTCCTTTTTCTTCTCCCACTTCTTCTCCTCTTTCTCCTCCTCCTCCTGCTGCTCCTCCTCCTCCTTCTCCTTCTCTTTCTCCTCCTCCTCCTCCTTCTTCTGCTTCTACTTCTACTCATTCTCCTTCTACTCCTTCTTTTGCTTCTTCCCTTCCTTCTTCTCCTCCTCCTTCTTCTTTTCATCCTTCTTTTCCTGCTTCTCCTCCTCCTCCTCCTCCTCCTTCTACGTATTCTTCTCCTTCTTCTTTTGCTTCTCCTCCTTTTGCTTCTCCTCTTCTCCTTCTTCTTCTCCTTTTCCTTCTACTTATCCTCCTCTTCCTTCTTCTCCTCCTCCTCCTCCTTCTCCTTCTCCTTCTCATGCTTCCCCTCCTTCTTCTCTTCTTCTCCTCCTTCTCTATCTTCTCCTTCTCCTTCTCCTCCTCCTCCTCCTTCTCCTCCTCTTTCTACTTCTTCTCCTTCTTATTCTTCTGCTCCTTCTCCTTCTTCTTCTTCTTCTTCGACATCTTCTCCTTCTCCTTCTCCTTCTACCCCTTCTTCTCCTTCTCCTCTGTCTCCTTCTCCTTCTGCTTCTCCTACTTTGTCTTCTTTTCCTTCTCCTCCTACTTCTTCTCCTCCTCCTCCTCCTACTTCTTCTCCTCCTCCTCCTCCTCCTTCTTCTTCTTCCTTCTTCTACTTCTACTTCTACTTCTGCTTCTCCTCCTCCTCCTGGTGCTCCTCCTACTGGCCCTCCTTCTACTTCTTACTCTTCTCCTTCTCCTTCTTCTCATTGTCTTGCTCCTCCTTCTCCTTCTCCTTCTTCTCCTCCTCCTCCTTCTTCTTCTCCTTCTTCTTCTTCTTCTCCTTCGTTGTCTTCTCCTTTTCCTTCTTCTTCTTCTCCTTCTCCTCCTTCTTCCCCTTCCCCTCATCCTTCTTCACCTCCTCCTCCTCCTCCTCCTTTTGCATTGAATAATATAGTGGAATATATTAAAATTGTAAAAAGAAAAAAATGAATTAATAAGAGTCTCCTAAAGTTTTAACCTTTTTTTCTTTTTTCGATTGGTAAGAAGCCAAAGCCAAGATTAATCATTATGTTAATTATTATTCATTTGTTAAGTGTGAGTAGATTCGAACCCAAGACCTCTTCGATAAGAGGCTCACAATTTACCGTTGTGTTGTAGGATCTTGCCTTCCTAAAGCTTTAACTTTAAAGTGTATCACAATGAGCCAAAAAAAGGTAAGGTCTAATTAATTCATTCATTTGTATTGTCTGTAACACTCATATAATATCAATGTCTACAAATCCAATTGAGTTTAAGTTGTTTCAGAGGTTTTATACATTGAAGATTATTGATAGCCATAATAATGTAAGTAACAAAAGAGCAAACTATAAATTCTTGCCATTATATATATCACAATTCTATTGTTATTTATTTTAGCATCATATTTTTTAATCTTTAAAAGTATGCAACTTATTCATTTTTGATAATTTATCAAAGTTACATTAATCATTTTCAATAATTAAATATATGTATTCATTTTCAAATTATTTAAGAATTATTAATTTTTAAAGACTCTAAAAAACTAGTTTTACATTTTTATTAAAATTAAAAGATCAATCAAAAAAATTCATAACAACTTTTCATGCAATTGTTCAAATAAAATGTACAATAAAACTAATCTTTCGTACATAGTAAATAATTGGTTAAAATTTTTGAATTACAAGTTTCTACCACTTGGCAATCAAATTTCCTGAAATCTCTCAAACTAGTTTTGAGAATATTCATGAGCACTCCTTTTAATTGTCATGTTGTTGCTCCTTTAGAAAGTGGCCAAATCAGATGAAAAAATCATTTTACCTTTTCATGCCAACAAGTAGCTTTCATGAGGTCACCAGCATAGTGAAAGTTTGGGTTGGAGCCAAAAGTTTCAAACTTTTTATATATGCTCAAAATTTAAGCGATGGTTACCAAGAAAAAATGGGTAGCCACTAGGAAAATACTATTAAACCATTTCAATAAAAAATAATTTGTAGAGTCAATAAAAGGGTAAGTGCAAGATCAAGGAGGACCAAAAATTGACGTTGTGAAGAAAAGTATTTTTCATCTACCTAAAAATGTAACAATTTGTGTTGACTGTTGACTTTTTGGTAGGCCTTGGTGTTAGCACATCTAAGAAAAAAAACACCTAAGCAAAGTTTTTATCCTATATCGGATATGAATGAAAAAAGTACCAGTATATGATATCAGATGCAAATACTGCTAACATATAATATATGTTATAGAATGTGTACTATATACTATATATTATACAATTTCTTATTATATATAAGTGACATATTTTATTGATTCATAAATAGTTTTACTCTTGCAAAAGAGAAGGCCTACGTGACTTAATTTTCAATACCCACCCATACCTTATAGCCCAAAAACTAGCACACTACCCCTTCAACCATTCACATAGACATATAAAAAAGACATACACAAAGAATTTAGGCCATATTACATAAAATAGGTAATCAAAACACAACCAAATAGGGGCTCATGCATGGTGGCCCTAGCGACTCGTCATCTCCTCCCTAGTTTCATTAGCCATCACTCTACCTATCATGACCATCTTGCTCTCCTTCCTGCCTAAGACTGGTGATGACGTTGCACTTGGAATTTCCCTTACGTCTGAGTCCCTAACTTTTCTCAACATAAACTTCATCTTCTTTCTTCTCTCTTCATCCATTCAGCTCTAGTCCTCCTCCCATTGAGCCATGAAGTGTAATATATCTATCCATTTAGACCTTACCTCCCCCACCCTCTTCCATACTAGCATTATAGAGCTAAAAACTATGAATGGAGAAAATATTGATTTTTGTTTGTCATTTTTTCTATTGAGGTTGCCTGCAACCTAGGGCTTGTAATTTGAGGAGGCCCTTCCAGAGTTGGAAGGACCCCTCACCTTTTTTTGTTTTAGCCTTTCAAGGCTGCATTGATAGTATATGGGCTCTTAATCCATTAACCATGACAATTCAAATAAAGAGGAAATACATGCATCGAAACTTACTCAAACTTCTCAAAGTGGGTTGGAGAAAGGAAAATCCTTCAAAGAAGCAGTGCAAAACAAGGTTTCCTTGCTAGATGGAGCACGCTTCTACTAGCGGTCATTGAGGGATCCCTCTCAACCAAAGGCAAAAGGAGATAGAAATAAGATTTCTAATGCCAAAATAATGATTGTCAGACTAAATGTTGTCAAGTAATTAGCCATTAACTTAGATAAAGATAGGCTTAAAGATTCAAAAAATAAATTAAAAAAAATTCTCAAGATATTAATAATCTCCCCTCAAGGGATTTCGTGAATAATTGGACCTAGAATGTTGGGGTCAAAAAATGTGGCTTTCAATTTTCATATTTCAGACTTATCCAAAAGGGGTTGTTTCTAAATTTTTTTCACAACCTTAAGCATCAAAAAGACGTAGTAGATAAGAAATATTGGAAGCTAGATCATAGCATCTTTGGGAAAATTTCTTAGGTCCCTGATGGATTACTTGAAGAAATTGTGGCTCTACCGTGTCCTAGATAGATCACGATGGAGAAAATTCCACCCTTTCTATGGAATTTATTGCCTTGGGCCCTAACTCCAGTTGGCAATGTAATTAGGATTAATTAGAGTAAGTCTATTTTTCCCCATATGGATGCCCACATACTCATTGCAATTAATCCTAGTGTGGGTATTCCTGAAACTTTAACCTTTGACATTGGCAATCGATTGTTCTCTTGCCTGTCACCTTCCTTAAAGGGTCTAACGTGTGTTTCTTCTGTAAGAAAGAAGGCCATAGGAGAAAGGATTTCCCAGTTATCAAGACCAATTTTAGAGGGGAGGGGGGGTCATTCTAAAAATAATAATAAGGATACTCAGCCTATGCTTCAGAATAATTTCTCCCTTATGACTAATCAACAAATCCAGGAAGAGTTGGATGCTCTTCAAGAAAAAATTGTGCAGAAAGATAAAGAGGGAGAGTTTATTGTAGACCCTTAGCCCCTCATAATTCTTGGGTTTCTAGATAATAATACTACTAGCTTTGGTTTGGATAAACCCCAACCCAAACCTAAGCACGTGACTACTAGTACCTAGTAGCCAGCTTTATAAAATACTAGGAGTATTTCCTTAACCAAGCCTAGACCAAAGTTTGTCATATGTGCTAGCATTAGGTTAGAGGAAAACTCATCCTATACATTGGATAGGAAAAATAGTGGGGGTGATAGTATAGAAACATTGATGGATATTCCCCTAGTAGTAGGGTTGAGAATACCCTAAACAATTTGGAGAGTGCTTTGAACAATAATAGCCTCTCAGATCTCAAAGATAAATATGAAGGGTTGGATAGACTATTTGGTCTTGAAGTGATTTTTATTCTTGCTAAGCCTACTTTAAAACCACTAGAGGAGCATCCACCGGTGGAATATAATATCTCCCCTGATGCTTCTTCCCCAACTAGTGATGAAGTGATTATTAATCTATTTGTTTTCAATAATAATGACAAAGGTATGATCATTGATGAGGCCACCCTCAAAGAGAGAGAAGCTTTTACCTTTAAAGCTTTATAAAAAAAAAGAGGGTACCTAGGAAGGATAGCATCCCATTAAGGAGTGTTAAGAATCAAGAGGAAGGTGATGAAGTGGAAAGGTCATCAAGAAAGAGAGAGAGAGAGAGACACGGGGGATCCACTAATATCCTTGAGGAGAGTAAAAAAATAATATTCCAATTACCTAGTTGTTTTAAAGGATTTAAATCCCCAGAAGAGATCAATACTAATAACAATTCATAATTGAGACTCAATTATCGTCGTGGAATGTAAGGAGTTTAGAATCCCCAAACAAGAAATATTTTATTAAAAGATTCCCGAAGGCTAATAGAGGCATTGACATACTAATGTTGCAAGAAATAAAAGCGATTGGATTTGGGCTTTATATTGCACTTAAATGCATTTGGAGAGATGTGGATTCATTCTCCACTACACATCCAAAAGGTAAGGGAGGAGCTATGATTTTAGTTATTCTTGATCGAAAAAAGCATATTCTAGAATAGGAAACCTCACCTTGCAATAGGGAAATTTGGATTAAGCTTCAAAATAATGGGAAAGAATTTGGGATCTGTAATCTATATGCTATGAATGACTATAAGGAGGGAATTGATCTATGGAATTTGTTGAGAGACCTTCCTAGTGTACCATGGATAATGAGAGGACATTTTAATATGGTAACAACGGCTTGTGATAGATTTGGGGATAACAAGTCTGAATGGAAGGGTATTGAATGTTTTTATTGGAACATAATGAGTAATAAAATTAGACTATTTAATCCTCTAGAAGGTGTTAAAGTGAACATAAGGGAATCTGGTTCACATGGTCTAATTACCAATATGATGGTAAGAAAATATTTTGTAGGATGGCCAGACTTTATGCAAATAAAGACATCTTTAGATTTGAATTGGGTCGACAAGATGCTCCAATTTCAGTTACCCCATACTCTATGTTGGATCACCACCCAATCCTTGCAAAAATATATGTTGTAGGGGACCCACCTAAATACCAAGGTAAGAGTGATAGTTTATATCATAACACCTCTCTTCTAGAGGATGAAGATGTTGGCCAAGCAATTAAAATCATCAATTGGTTTAATAATAAAATAGAGTTTAAATGGGTGCTATACAATCCTAGAACAATAAGATTAGTGCTTAGAAGAATTTATTTAGGTAGTGGGAAAAAAAGGCTATGGATGGTAGGAAAGAAGAGCTGAACCTAGAAAAAAAAGCTCCTAGTACTTGAAAAAGACATCTAGTTTAACCCGAAAAAGGAATTTCTATTAGAGGAAATAACTCTAACTAGAGATGTACTAAGAAGACTTTAACATTAAAAAATTTAGGATGCCAAAACCATAACTAGACTTAATTGGATCAACAAGGTGACAAAGGATCCAAGTACTTCTTCAACCTGCTCAAGGAAAATGAAGTAATTTGTTAGGATTGATCACATACAAGATAGTGGCTCAGAGCATTTGCAGAGTATTATAATAAATTGTTCACATCTAAAGATGTTGGGGGTCTTATGGAGATTGACAGGGGCAAAGTGGCTAAAGTTGTTCCTAAGAAGATAAAACTAGCAAATTCTATAGAGTTGGAAAAGATTATTACAAAGGAAAAAATTAGAAACATTATATAGGGCATTGGTAATGACAAGGCACCATGCCCACATGGAATTACTATTGAATTTTATAAATTGAATACTAACTGGATTAGTAAGGAACGATATAGAGTCTACAATGATGCATTTACAAAAAATGTAGGTGTAATCAAGATTATTCCAAAAGAAGGTGACAAGAGGCTTATTAAAAGAAAGAGGTCCATCACGCTTTTAAATGTGTCTTATAAAGTCCTTGCCAATTGTTAGCCTCTAGGCTAGAGGGCCTCCTTCCCAAAATTATTACTAAAACCCAAATTAGATTTATAAAATAAAGATACATATTAGAAAACTTAATTACATGTTGGGAAGTATTGGATTGGGTGAATGAGACTAACCAGCAAGCAAGTATACTTCTCCTTGATCATGAAAAGGCATATAATAGAATTGAATGGGGATCTATAAAAATGATGTTAAAGCAACTAGGATTCCCAGAGTTCTTTTGTATTATGGCATAGACCTTGTTCAAGGACTCTAATGCTTGTGCAAAAATCAATGGTAAAAGGTCTCAACTCTTTTTTCTATCAAGCAGTAGTGCCCTTTAGCCCCTGCCCTGTTTGTAATTGTAGCATATGCATTGGGTTATGTCTTAAGTGATACTAGTCTATCACTTTGTGTTAAAGGTATTGTACTCCCCAATGGTGAGGATGTCATCAATATTTAGTTTATTGATGATAGTGTTAGAATGGTTTAGAGTAACTGAGAAAAGGGGTGAATCCATTAACCTCAAGTCTAGATGTACTAATTTAAACTTTTAATCCCTTCAAATACTTCAAATCTAAACATTTAGTAGCTCAGTCTCTATAGCAAATAATCAACAACATAAACTTGTAGTGCATTTTCCTAATAATAACAAACTTGCAGAATGTAAAACATTAACAGTAAAATATCTCAGATAACATCAACACAAGTATAACACTAGCATTTAACGTGGAAACCTAATTTGGAAAAAAAACACCAGTAACATGTCACCAATTTTTCACTCTTCCAAAGTGAGTTATGTTAGGAGCCAACCCTATTAAAGGTTATAAAACACATTGTTAAATGTGACCTTGTTGAAGGATTTAATCACCCAATTAGGAGTGACCTTGTTAGAGGGCTTAAGAATATTCCATTAGAATGTCACCTTGATTAAAGGATTTACACATGACTGTTAGGTTAACCTTGATTAAAGGACTTCACCACTGATACAATAATTAGAAAGAAGCAATAGGTTGATCTAAAAAATATAACTCATTTTGCAAATATAGATCACAAACTTGGTCCAACAACTAACTCATTTACTAATCCTCATTAACCTCTCCATCACTGATTCGCTTGGTGATCTTTCAAGAAATCACTCTTCACATCAACACTTTATTATTCAGCCTTCTACTCAAGTTCACCAATGAAAAAAATAAACAACTACTCCAACCTTGTTGGGTTATCCCTTGTGCCTCCTTAAATAGGTAATTCTAATCTTTTGTCACTTAAACTTCATTGTAGATCTTAGGGTTTGGTCAAATTCATTGAATCCTTCCATCATTTTGTCTCCTCTTTTTTCTTCTAGAAACTTCTCCAAACTTCTCCTTGAATTCATGCATAGAAACACTCAAACATAGTTTCCCTTGAATTAAATGATCTAAGTCATCCATCCTTATCTTCAACACACTTTCCATATTCCAAGAATTCAATTGTGTTGGCTAGAGATCAAGATTTTCTCATAATCCATCAAATGTTGTCCCTCAACCAACGTTGGTTTTCAACACTAGGTCATCACTGAATTACTTGGTTGATACTAATTATACTATCTAGAAAACTTTCTTATACTCGGTTGATATTGATGCTCGATTGACACTATATTTTGATCATCTTATACTATTGCTCAGCTTATACTATCTCTTGGTCAACCCTAGCATCACTCTACATAAACTTCTAGTTCCTTAATCTTCTGCTCTTTTTCTTGGTCAAGCCTATGGATTTGTTCTTCTATTGATCACTTCTTCTAGGCTTCAATACAATTGCCTTCTCCACTTAGGTTATAATTAAACAATCATATTATCTTGTCAAGGTCTAGCTAATCAAGTTTCCATTGTAGTTTCTCATAACTCAACCTTTCCTCTAGGACCTTTTATTATGTCCTTCTCAAATCCTATTCATCAATCATCTTGATATGACACTTTACTTAGATATAAAATTTCTTACCAATAAGGTTTGACATCAATGACAACATATCAATTGTTCCAATTGTAGTTTCCAAAAGATAGTGCTATCAAATTAGTGTTGGATGAAAGTAATATTAAGAATCTAATGGTAAAACTAGATTTGTTTTTTTTGGCCTCTAAAATCTTTGTCCTAAATTCCATCATGTTAGTGTGACAAAATAACCCCCTAAACTACTATAGTTAGTATGGATTTGCTTGGGGAGATCATCATCAAATAGTAAGGTATTTAGGGGTTCCCTTCTCAATTGACCATAATCTAATAGATATGTGGAGATGGGTGAAAAATAAGATACATGCAAAAATTAGCAAATGGGATGGGAGATAGTTATACTTAGCAAGTAGATTGCAAGTGGGTCAAAAAATTATATCCTCTTACACTATCTACAATGCATCTTATTGGATGTTTAACCAAAGTCATATCAATTATTTTCAAAATATGATAAGAGACTTTCTTTGGTCAAATGGAAAGGGTAAAGAGAAAGCCCATTTTGTCAAGTAGCAATGGTGCACAATAAACAAATTGATGGGTGGACTTCGTCTTAAAGACCTTAGATTGTAAGTTGATTCCCTAGTTGTAAAATGGATCACTAGAGCTACTAAAGGTGATGAGCCTTGGACATTACTATTCTACAATAGCATGAGTAGAGGTCATCCTTCTAAAGCCTCATATTGAAAGAACCTAGATCTTGGAGATCTCCTTTTAGGTAGATTCCCTGTGAAAGTTAAAGGTTCTTGTATTTTTAAAGAAATTTGGAAGCGTTGGGAGATAGTGAGGCCATTTGTTAAAACCAATGCCTCTCTTTTCAAAAATAATGTTATCAATGGTGATGTATATATTTGGTTGAACTTAAGTATTGGTGAGAAACACTTAGTATTGATGCAAGGGTGTTCAACCAAAGGTTGGGATAGTAAAGGCATTTTCTCCTTCAAAAATATAGAAGAGTACTTATTCTATGTAAGAAAGAGACTGTAGGCATGTGATTCCCTCTTTTCTTGTTACTATTGTAGGTGGCAGTCCCTTGGATTTCATCTAGCAGGATGGTACTCCTTTCCCCAGTACTAAAGCTAAATTGATTTATCAATTTATTATGTAAAGAAATGTCATTAATGAGCATCTAAATTGACAAATGACCCTCAGTTTTAAAGAAAGGGAAAGTACACTTGTTAAACTATGGCATAGACCTAATGAATCAAAAAACTTTGCTTCCTATGGAAACTCATCTTCCACAAGCTACCCATTCTTAAACCAAATTGGGACTTTAACCTTTGCTCTTGTTGTAGAAAACTAGAAACCATCTACCACATCTTTATTATTATTATTTTTCCAAAGAAATTTGGGCCTTATTTGGGGTCCTTCTTAATCAGAACTTCAATATTCATAATATTATCTGAGGGAGATTTTTGAGTAACAATAAAGTTGTAACCTTTTGGTTTGTTCTTTCTACTAAGATCTTATGGATTTTTAAGGGAAAAGGGAAAGATAATGTATTTTCTAACACTGTTATAAAACTTACTGGGTCTCTTAGGAGACTCGTAATTGATGATATTTCAATGCAGGCTACTCTGATTTTGAAAACTACAGAGGAAAAAATTTAGGAGCTTATTCAGAATGGATCAACTATCATGCTAAAGAAGGAAGTAAACAATGGGTATATGACAGATATTTATAAAGAAGGGCCTTCTACATTCACTGCTACTCTGAGAGAAGAAAAAATAATGGTTCCAGAAAAGAAGGACACCCTCATCATTACTAAACTATTGTATTTTCTTCCTCTAGTAGTGGTGACTATGATATCTCCTAGTCCACAAGGTTGGACTATAGTAGTCCCTAGAAATGCCATACTTGAGTAGTTGCACTTATTTCATGAATATTATCTTTGTGTGTGTGTGTGTGTGTGTGTGTGTGTGTGTGTGTGTGTGTGTGTGTGTGTGTGTGTGTGTGTGTGTGTGTGTGTGTGTGTATGGCACTTTTTGCTAAATAGTTCTCGATGAGTCCATATTATCAAATATGTAGTATGTGATATAACTACTGATGTAAGAAAATTGTGGTAATGGTTGTAGAGTCATAAAACTTTGATTTATTATACTCAATAGAAAAAAAAAATTAAAAAAATTGAATGGTTGAACACCTTCCTCTAACCCTTCAATGTATCTATACTAGCCTTCAATCATACAAAATAAAATACCCACTTCTTCCATGTCTAGCCAACGTTGATACCCCAAATGCCATTATGATTTCACACACAATTCCATCGTACTCATCACCTCCTCTTCGTTTAGGGCTAGAAGAAATTCCCATGCACAATTTAAGGAATAAATATCTACATTTGTTCTCGGACAAAAATCTCCAACAATGAACTCCTTCCCAAACAGTCGACAAAGAATTCTAAGAAATTCCTCCTGTTATATAGATAACACCTCTACAAGATGCCTTGGAGTGATCTCACTTTGGAACCCAAAAGTTTTATTTTTCCTTAGGCATTGATAGAAAAAAAAAAAAGTTGCCTTCATTTTTAGCCCTTTAATTTTACACCACTCACTTGAATGACAATGACCTTACCATTGTGAGCCAAATATATACTCTACCTCAATCTAGAATGTTTTCTTGTTTCTTACATCATAAGGATTGACACCTTCTCATCATTACAATTGCATCCCTCCATCTTAGACCTCCATCATGTGCTCGTGTACACCATCTCCTACATCTAATAAACCACAATTCCACCTCATCATTACTCAGTCACATTTTAAAAGGATGTCAACAAAGGGTCATTTCTCAAAGAATAGTAAGCTGTCTAAAGTCTTCTACAACTTCAGTTTGATTTCCCAAGTTCATGCCTACATTAACCATTTTATCCGCTAACACATTCACATTGCCTCCAATGTGACTAACATAAAAATCTTTAATTCCTTATAATATCCTACAAATCATCCTTATAAACTGGTCCAAGCTTCCATCTTTCCCTTGATAATGCCATTAATCGCAATCTAAGAATCACCAAAAAGATGAATTTTCTTGCCACCACATTTCTTAGCCAATTGAAGAGCAAAAATCATTGCAAAATATTGTTTGTTTCATCTAAGATGGCACACCCCACACTATTGTGTCCCTAATTATCCTTTGATGCACCATCAAAGTGAACTTTAAACCATCCATCCTCCACCTTAAGCTCTTTCTCCACACTTTCTTGAATCTTGACCGAAGGAAACCCTTGGAAGCCCATTAACATGTGTGAACTGGATCAAGATCTACTTGGCATGTATGCTTGAATCTTTATTGGAGAAAGGAAATTTTGAAAAATTAACTTGAGAAGTTATGTTACTTGGTAATTCTGATATGGATCACTCTAATTCTATGAGAACCTCCCCCAATCCTCTTGCTTTTCTAGAAAAGTCATTTTGTTCCTTTCCTTCCAGATTTTCCACACCACTATCAAAGGAATCACCACCTAGATAGCTAAAAAAATAGATTTTCCTCTAATATTTGGCCATGAAACAAGCCAATATTCAATGTTGTTCAGAAGTGGACCTACCCACTCCAACTTGTTCAATACAAATTCCCAACATTTCCTTGAGAACCTACAATTGAGGAGTAGATAATTAAAGTTCTCCTCTACCTCATGACAAAAGAAACATTTGAAAAGTATAACCAAATCTAACCTTTGCAACCTTTCATCTATCAAAATTCACCCCTTACTTGCCAACCAAGTAAAGGCTCCAACCTTAGGAAGACAAGCTTGATGCCAGTAGATCATCAATGCCCACTTCTTCCTTGACTCCTCATTTTCTATCGTATTGTAATCCTTCTTAACTATATATTCTCCACTCTCAGAGAAGCACTAGATAATCATGTCTTCCACCTCCATCAAATAAATATCCCTCTACTGCAATACCCTTGAATTGAAGAAACAAGTCATCATCAAGACCTAGCAAACCCAAATATTTCCACCTCACTATCTCTCCATCCACTCTATTATCCAAATCCATGTAATCTCTCACCTTACTGCCACACCTGTCTTTAGCTATATTAATCACTTCCTCTTCATTCAAGGATGCTTCCATCGATTCCTTTCCATCCCATGAGCATCACCATAATTTTTCCTTCCATTTGTCCATGATAAGCCATGAAACATGATCTATGATAAGTTTTAAAATTATTATGAAGTTCCAAAGAGCAGAGCCCCTCAGAGCATCTAGTAATTAAAGAATACTTTTACGAAATCCTCTCCCTAAATACTTATTATTGATAATTTGAACCCATCATTTATAATATTTTCTATACATTTCCTATACCAGTTTTTCTCCCAAGGTTTAATTCATCTTCCTCCAATTCTTGAGCCACTCCCCTCCATTTAATTTTGGCTTGCATAATTTGTCCCAATCCAATAATAGGACTTTGTCCCAATTGTTGTTTTCCTTCCAAAGTAATTCCTCATTTTTTACTCAAATTGTTTTAAGACCTTCTAAGGTAATCAATTACATGACATAAAGTAAATTAGGAGAGCAGAAACCAACAGTTTCAATTGTGTAATCATGCTTGCCAATGTCAACCATCATGACTTCTATCCTTCCATTACCTTGAAAAATATATCAACTAATTGATTCCATGTACTTTCTCTACCAACCCAACATATAAAGGAATGTCAAAAAGATTATGTAGTAGCTTATCCTTGCGAACACCAAAAAATCTCACAATGTCCCTTTAAGGATTATCTACCACATTAAAGAAATAAATTTTAGACTTTTCCCAATTCATGTCCTCACCCAACACTTCTTTGTAGGTATCCAAAACATTTTTCATTACTCTTGATTCCCTCATTTCAGATTCTTTAACTAAGAATGTATCATCAACAAAGTGAGAGTGTGTAGAGGTGTCCAAACCTTCTAAAATCTTAATACCTTTCCATCAACCTTGATGTCTCTGGTTAGCAATAAACCTTCCTAACTCTTCTTCCAATGGGATTAATAAAAAATAAGAAATAGGATCGCCCTGACACAAACTCTTGGAAGTTGGGAAAAAGCCTTGCAGACTACCATTAACTAACAGTGAAGCCTTATAATCTACTATCATATGTTTAATCCATTATATACATCTATTATTGAATCCAAACCTCTCCAAGACTTCATACGAAAAAATCCTATCCACCCTATCACATGCCTTTCTTATGTCTAATTTCAGCGAATTTGCACTTCTCTTGCTTGTAGAAATTGAGTTAATCACCTCATGAGCAACTATGATACCATCAATAATATGTCTCTCAGGTATAAAGCCACTTTTTTCAAGAGAGATAAACTTATCCAAGACCAATTTCAAATGGTTGGCTGCAATATTAGAGATAATATTGTATATTGTGTTGCATAGGGATATCAATCTAAAATTTTCCTATCTTATGATATTGCTATTAGGATTTAAGTGTGTAGTTTTTCAAGTCAAACTCATTGACCCATGTTTTATTAGTAGTGATTCAAATGAATCCATCTCTCATGAGAATAAATAGAACACTTAGCACCAATTAGATATAGTTGATGCTAATAGAGGTGAAGCATCTAGACTTCTTAGGAGGTCACCCATCCTAGTACTACTCAAGCTTAAGTGTGCTTAACTACAAAGTTTCCTCTATGGTTAAACCCACTCTTCTTGCAACCCAATTGCAAGCAGAGTGGGTTTAACCATGGAGTAAAATTTTTAGTTAAGCATGGTTTAACTAGGGAGGGTGACCTCCTAGAAAGTCTCGGTACTTCACCTCTGTGAGTATTAGCTAGATCAAATGAGTGCTAAGTGTTCCATTTACTCTCATGAGAGATGAATTCATGTGAATCATTACTCATGAAAAATGGGTCAAAGAGTTTGACTCAAAAACTACACAAGTAAATCCTAATAGCAATATCATAATTTGACTTGATGTGGAAAATATCTCATACTTATCAATCTATCTGCCTTTTCTTTCTTTTGTATTAAAGCTACCAAAGTGTTATTAAAGTCTCGCAACACAAACCAACATGCTTTAGATTATTCCACAACTCCTAGCAATTACAAACAAATAACCTTCTTGAATTTATGATAGAATGCTTGAAAATAGTCAGGGCTCAGAAATTTATCTCCTTCTAACCCAAAAATAGCCACCTTCAATTCTATCATATTAATAAGTGCCATGAGCATTCGATTATCCTCTTCTTCTAGATATGTTTGAATCACATGCAAAATCTTATTTCTATTTATGAACCTACTTGCATCTCATGCACTCCAAAATTGAGAAAAATATTGACCACCCCAGAATTAACATGATCAACCATCGATACCTCATTGCCATCCGGAAGATGTAACTTAAGAATTCTATGTATGGATCTCCTTGTTTGACTGAGCGATGGAAAAACTTTTTGTTATTGTCTCTTGCTTTTATCCATGATTCCCTAGACTTCTACTTCCAAATGTTCTCTTCCCTTGATAAGATTTCCTCGTACTTACACTTGAGTTCCTTCTCAATTTCAAAGTTTGTCTCATTTTTGCCCTGTATAATTTTTCTATTTAGAGCTGCCAACTAGCCTTCTAAGATCCTCTTCTCCTTGAAATATTTTTGAAATGGTCCTTATTCCATTTTTAAAGCAACTTTTTTATGTGCTACAATTTCTCAAATAATTTTGAATGTGTATTGCCTTCAACTTTCAGGGCCTTTATCCACCACTCCCTAACCATTTCATAGAAACCATCCTCCCTAAGCCACATCTTCTCAATTTATATGGATTTCTTGGAGGAGTAAAATCCCTAATCATTATGATAGAAATTGGAAAGTGATCCAAAGTCAAAAAAGGGAGAATATTTGATTCAAACAATACTTGAAGACATCTCCAATATCCCCAAGCAAAGAAATGGTCCCTTTTTTTAGCAATTCCTAAGAACCATTACGCTAATTTGTCCAAGTATATTTTCCACTCTTTGTTCTAATCTCCCAAAGGCATTTATCCACCACAAAATCCTAAAAATATTTTTGAACTCTTGCAATCCTCCCTACTCAACCTTTTTTATCTTCCAATTCTAGTATGGCATTAAAATCTCCAACTAAGACTATACTCTCCTTTCATAGAGATTGAATAATACAGTGATCATATTCCACAAGGTCTTCTTCTCTTTGGTCTTATTTGGGCCATAGAAGTTAATGATAAAAAACCTAACATCTTGCATCAAGAAATGTACCTTGATGATAATCTAGTTTTTTCATTGGTCCACTAGCTCTTCCCTTATCGACTTAGGATTTTATAAAATCCTTAAGCTTCCTAAGACCCAACCGCATCCACAAAACAACTTGACCATCTTATCCTAACACATAAATATCTGGTTGTTATTTCCTTTGATACCTTAGTCTCCTCTAAACATACTATATATGGTCTCATCTAACCAAAACAACACTTGATCAAATGTCATTTGTCAGGGGCACTATAGCCACTAACATTTTAAGTAGGAAGCCTCATTGCTCCCTTGGAGGGAAAAGATCCTTCCCAAATCTCAATTTTTTTTGGCCTTTCATACTTCCACCTTATTCCAAAAATTTCTAGATATTTTTTGAGCTCTCTTCTACTTCCCTTTATTAGTACTTTTACTTCCACTAATTGATTCTTTCTTGAGTGATCTTAGAGAACACAACTTCCTCATCCAAGAACTCAAACTTTGATTCCTTGTTTAAATCCTCCACTTCCCTTTACATAGATGGTACACAACCTCTATTATTGATGTCATCCCCTGCCTCTCTCGTAGAAGGAGAAATTTGGATATCTTTAAATACCACCTCCTTAATAATATTATCCTCTTGGATGGAACCCAAAAACTCCTTCAAGTTAGATCTCGGCAACTGCCATTTCAAATATTCTAATTTGACCAATGACTTCACTACCAAACTTGAGCAAAACCTAGAATAAGATTCCCTTGGAAAACTTCTATATTGTCTTTTTGAGGAGAAATCTTAGGGCTAATCATACCAAACCCTTTTATTGGCCTGGGCTCTATTGAGCCCTCAATACTGCGAAACTCCCACATGGTTATTTTGCCCCTAATTGACTCCACCATGTCCAAATTCCACCACCTGTTGGGATAGATTTATTGTATCCCATCTCTGTTGTACCAATCAAAACTATTAGATAACTGAGAGGGGGGGGGATGAATCAGTTATGTCTAATTATCTACAGGCCTTTCAAACACTTTAGTACCAATTCAACTTCACAAAATTCATTAACTCGGTGATCACATTCAACTTCACAATTTAATCTCATAGTCAATTTACTTCAAATTATTATCTCCTTGTTTCTATTATTACCAAGTATAAGAAATATAACTTATCTGTTACCTTACTATTACCTAGATTTTACTAAACTATTGCCAAGTTATATTATTAAGAAGATACCATGAAAACAAACTTGCAACATAAAAAGATTCACACATTTGCCACCATAATTTAATGTGGAAACCCTATAAAGAGAAAAACTACCTGGGACTAACAACCAAATGATTTCACTCTTCTAAAGTGAGCTCTACTTGGAGCCAACCTTGTTAAAGGTTTACATGCACATTTATAGTGTGACCATGTTAGAGGGTTTTGACATAAAGCTCATCCAGACCTTATCACTCCTTGATCCTATCTAAAGAGTGGTATTCTCTAAAGGAGTTAAAAATATCACTAATCAATGTTACCATATAGGATTTCACAAACTTGTTAGGCTTACTCAGTTAAGATATTTTTCTGCTTCAATGGTAAGAAAGTAATAGCCAAATGATCTGTAAGATTTAGCACTACCTTGCTTGTTCAAATCTCAGATCTTCTTTGTCTTCTTTCTCTTTGATCTTTGTTTAGCTGATTCACTTTTTCACACTTTCTCTTTGCTCTAATGCTACTTGATCTGCCTTATGCTCTACTTGGTTCTCCTTTCTTATTTCCCTCTTTTTGCTTCTTTCCTTCTCCTTGCTTTGCACAAAAAATTAACATTCGACGAATAATACAATCAGCAACCAAAAACTTGTTCCAATATCTCCTTAAATAGTAAACTTGTTCAAAGTTTTGCCGCTTAACCACATTCGTAGATCTCAAATTCAATGTATTTAGTCACTTAGAAAATAGAACTTTCATTTAACTTTGTTCTCATCTTTATCTTGTTTAAATCTCCATCATAAGATCTTCATTTTATTTTTTCAATCTTTCTTTATTTTCACCATAAGTTGACCTTAGATTTCATCTTTCTTAACTTGTTCTTCCAGCTCATACTTGGTGAACTCTACATTTCACTTGGGTAATACATCACTCAAACTAACATATGAATTAGTTGGTTAGCGTTGAACTTTACATTCTCTTTACCAATTACTTGGTCTTTACCAATTACCGAGGTCAATATTATACTCCTTCTTTTACTATGTCACTTGGTTTAGCTTGTATAGCTCCATGAATACATAAACTTCTTCATTACATTACATAATTGTAAAAAAATTAAACCAATATTACATTATGTCCAACTCATTCAAGTGCCCATTGAATACCATACTTCTCAACTCTATCATCATCATACTTTCTTCAAATCCTCTTCATCAATCAAATGATATGGCACTCTACTATATTAGCACAATGTCTAGCCAACTAAGACTTTGACATCAATGACAACATAACAACTAATATGATTCTTTCACATAAATTCATAGCATTCTAGGTGACATCATTAGTTGGGGATAACAATCTCCCCCTTTGGCATTGATGGAAACACACAAACATATGATTTTACATTACAAAACATTGCATAAGATAATCAAATGTATGCATTGATAGCAATACAACTTTTTAGCTATTGGATTTCAGTTAGGTTCTACATAATAGATTTCATTATTAGGTGTACTCTATGTGTATCTTTAGCAACAACAATCTTCAACATGTCTCCCTCTTAGGATATGTTCTATTTCTATTCAACAGTATCTTCGTTCCTTTATATCAATTTCTTGATTCTCTCCTTAATTTTCTCCACCTTTACTTAATCTCTCCCACTTTAGTTATACTCTCCCCCTTTGACACCAATGCCAAAGGTAACTATAAGTTCCAATGTGAAACTTATAAAACCTTGTAGTTATACCTTGTACCTTACATGTACTATTTACATTAGTTTCATTACAATCTTTTTCACAACTTTAGAACTACTCCTAAAGTGTGAACTCTTGCATCAACTCCACAATTATATTTATGTTCATCCATGAATTGATGCAACATACATCTTCACTTATTGAATTTTGGATAGGGGAGGGACCCCAGTTTACCTCTTAGATACTCAAAGCATTTTTAGGCAATGGTTTAGTAAATATGTCTACAATTTTCTCCTTAGACTTCATGTATTCAAGCCTTACTTGTTTGTCTTCTACTTGCTCCCTCAATTAGTGATACTTGATTGATATATGTTTTTTCTTTGCATGCATCATTAGATTCTTTGATATATTTATTGAACTAGTGTTATCACAATAAATAGTAAGAGGCTCAATTATCTCTTCTTCCAATCCTTCTAACAACTGCTTAATCTAGCTAATATTAGAACAACTAATTAAAGTAGCAACAAACTCAACTTTAGCAGTAGATTGTAAAATATAATTATATTTCTTGGTCAACCGTGTTATCAATCTTTCTCCTAAAAGGAAAGCTCCACCACTTGTGATTTTTCTATCATCACTATTACTAAATCAATCAACATGAGTATAGAATTTAAGAGTAAAGTCACCATCTTGTTTATACCATAATCCAAAATCTCTAGTCTCTTAAGATATCTTAATATCCTCTTGACAATAATCATGTGTGTTTTCCTTGGGAATAGATAAAAATGTTGCAGCAATTCCAACAACATATGCAATATCTAGTCTAATATGCATAACATATTCTAATTCACCAATCATTAATCTATATTGTGTTTTATTTATCTCAGTAGTAGTGTCTTCTTTTGACAACTTCACTCTAGTTACCATAAGTGTGTTGATTGGTCCTGACTCATCCACTACAAATGTTTTCAAGATTTTCCTTACATATTTAGACTAAATCACATATATACCATTCTTTGTTTGATGAACTTGTAAGACAATGAAAATTTTGATCTCAGCAAACATTGACATCTCAAATTATTTACTGATTTGATCAAAAGATGATTTACATAAAAAATCATTTCTACCAAACATAATTGCATCCACAAAATTTTCAGCAATCAATACCATATTTTTAGATTCACTCTTCAAATATAGATTATTATTCTGACTTGTTCTAGAAAGTCTAATTTTAATCAAATAAGAATGTAATTAACCTTTCATGTCATGCTCTTGGTGCTCACTTCATTCCATATAATTGCTTTTTTCAACTTGCAAACTAGGTTCTTCTAATTAAGTTCAACAAATACTTCTAGTTGTTCTAAGTAGAATCCTTCAAGTATTCCATTCAAATATGCAGATTTAAAATCCATTTGATACTCTTTGAATTTATTGTAAGTAGCATAGGCCAACAATTTTCTTACACCTTATGATCTTGCCACATTTGTAAAAGTCTCACCATAGTTTATTCCTTATTCTTATGCATAACCTTTGCAAACTAGTCTTTCTTTGTTTCTCACCACTTCTCTAATGAAGGGTGACACCTCCCTTACCAACATACAATTAAAAACACAACAACATGGAGACAAAGAGAAGACAAGATATTTCACAAAGTATGATTTTATTAAACTTGAAAATCCTCACAATATTGACCAAATGAGAGAATTCCAAATTCATACAATATGAGAGAGATCCAAAAAGAAAGCTTCTAACTAGCTTGCACACCAAAAGTTTCTACAATAAGAGTTTTCACCAAGAGATCTTCCATAAGAAGAGCTTACAACCAAAGAGCTTGGACCCAAAGGGCTTCACCAAGAAGAACTCCCCAATTAAGATCTTATACACTAAGATATTTCACCTCCAAAACCTTCTTACAAATACTCATATACCTTGCTTATATAGGCACTTACCACACAAGATATTAAAAACACAACCAATGTGGGATAAATGGTAAATGCAACTACCTTACAACAAATACTAAATTCCCTCCCAAATACAACTAAGCACCACCATGTGGTCCAATTAGAAAATTGCATTGCCTTTGTGGATCACAACAAATATTAAATGCATGATTTAAAAAACTTTCTACAAACTTCTAAAATGCCACCTACACACCTTGATAAATGAAATGACACCTTTTATATTTTTTCTTTCTATGCCACCTATGCACCTTGGTAAACAAAATATCTTTTTCTCTATTTTTTCCTTCCAATTTTCATCACTTTCTCTCTCCATAATTTTATTTTATTTTTTATTTATTTAATATAATATTATTTATTTATCATTCTCCTTTCTTTTTCTGCAAGATATTCCTGCATCAGATAGTTGTGGTAGGAATTTTTTTGTGAATATGGATTTACCAAATGAAGTAGCCACTAAAAACATTTTCTTTTTTCTCCTCTTCCAACACCTAGATGGAACAAGTATTTGTTGTTGATATATTTCTTTCTTTCTTCTTTTCCAATGCCTACCTAGAACAATTATATGTTGCTTATAATACTTTTCTACAATTAACTATGTCCAAGTGTAACTCTCATTTTCCTTTGATTGTATAGGATTTAATGCACTTGTAATAAGCTCTATACCATACAAATCTTCTTTTCCATACCACACCACTAACAAGATCCTTATGTAAATCATCATCATCTTTCAAATTCAACATTCCATAATTCATAAAAAATTACCTCTTTCACATCTTCATCTTTGTTTTCTTCTTTCATGTCAT